>SJYV01016911.1:459363-519964 GCA_006410875.1 Neotragus pygmaeus | reverse complement strand
AAGCAGGGTGACTATATACAGCCTTGAGGTACTCCTTTCCCTATTTGGAACCAGTCTGTTCCATGTCCAGTTCTAACTGTTGTTTCCTGATCTGCATACAGATTTCTCAAGAGTCAGGTCAGGTGGTCTGGTATTCCCATCTCTTTCAGAATTTTCCACAATTGATTGTGATCCACACAGTCAAAAGCTTAGTCAAGAAAGCATAGTCAAGAAAGCAGAAATAGATGTTTTTCTGGAACTCACTTGCTTTTTCCATGATCCAGTGGATGTTGGCAATTTGCTCTCTGGTTCCTCTGCCTTTTCTAAAACCAGCTTGAACATCAGGGAGTTCACGGTTCACGTATTGCGGGAGCCTGGATTGGAGAATTTTGAGAATTACTTTACTAGCATGTGAGATGAGTGCAATTGTGCAGTAGTTTGAGCATTCTTTGGCATTGCTTTTCTTTGAGAATTGGAATGAAAACTGACCTTTTC
Organism: Neotragus pygmaeus; assembly: GCA_006410875.1. Taxonomy (NCBI): domain Eukaryota; kingdom Metazoa; phylum Chordata; class Mammalia; order Artiodactyla; family Bovidae; genus Neotragus; species Neotragus pygmaeus. The sequence continues at coordinate 519,490 of SJYV01016911.1, read as the reverse complement.
CAGTCCTGTGGCCACGCTGAGTTTTCCAAATTTGCTGGCATATTGAGTGCAGTACTTTCACAGTATCATCTTTCAGGATTTGAAATAGCTCAACTGGAATTCCATCACCTCCACTAGCTTTGTTTGTAGTGATGCTTTCTAAGTCCCACTTGACTTCACAGTCCAGGATGTCTGGCTCTAGATGAGTGATCACACCATCGTGATTATCTGGATCACGAAGATCTTTCATGTACAATTCTTCTGTGTATTCTTGCTACCTCTTCTTAATATCTTCTGCTTCTGTTAAGTCCATACCATTTATGTCCTTTACTGAGCCAATCTTTGCATGAAATGTTCCATTGGTATCTCTAATTTTCTTGAAGAGATCTCTAGTCTTTCCCCTTCTTTTGATTTCCTCTATTTCTTTGCATTGATCACTGAAGAAGGCTTTCTTATCTCTTCTTGTTATTCTTTGGAACTCTGCATTCAGATGCTTATCTTTCTTTTTCTCCTTTGCTTTTTGCTTCTCTTCTTTTTACAGCTATTTATAAGGCCTCCCCAGACAGCCATTTTGCCTTTTTGCTTTTCTTTTCCATGGGGATGTTCTTGATCCCTGTCTCCTGTACAATGTCATGAACCTCATTCCATAGTTCATCAGGTCTTCTATAAGTCTTGCTATAATTGATCAGCAGAAAAATGAAGACTAAAACACCACATAAAGAACTGTTGGTGAGAAAATCAGCAGTCTAGGGACCAAAAGTTAAGCTCCTGTGGCTAACATTTTGATGTTGTTTAGTTGCTAAGCAGTGTCCAGTTCTTTTGTGACCCCATAGACTGTAGCCTTCCAGGCTCCTCTGTCCATGAAATTGTTCCAGCAAGAACACCAGAGTGGTTTGCCATTTCCTTCTCCATGGGATTTTCCTGACCCAAAGATCAAATCCACATCTCCAGCTTGCAGGTAGATTCTTTACCACTGTTCCACCTGGGGAGCCCTGACTATCATTTTACTCAACACTATTTTCTTAACCATCAGGCCATGGGGAATACCTCCACTTACTGGGGAATTACTTAAAATAACCAGATCATAGCGGTTTTAAAGTAAATTCAAAATGGTAAACAACACAGATGTCAATCAAAAATAAAATGAATAAACAAATTGTTGTATATCTGTATAGCAAAACACAACTCATCAATAAAAAAGAATGAAGAACTAATGTATGCAACATGTGAAGTCACTCAGTCATGTCCGACTCTTTGCCATCCCATAGATGGCAGCATAGACTGCAGCCTTCCAGGCTCTTCTGTCCATCAGATTTTCAGGCAATAGTACTGGAGTGGATTGCCATTTCCTTCTCTAGGGGATCTTCCCAACCCAGGGCTCGAACCCGGGTTTCCCACATTGTAGACAGACGCTTTATCGTCTGAGCCTTCAGGGAACTTACCACATGTAATAAGGATGTGTTATAAAAAAATCCTGAGTGATAGAAATCAGATTCACAAGAGAATGTATTATATGATTGATTCCATTTTATGTTCAAAAACAGACTAATCTATGGGAAAATAAATCAAAACAGTGATTGCCTCTGGGAAGGAGTTAGGGAATAATTATCGAATGGCAAATAGAAATTTTGCAATAATATGAATGTTTCAAATATTAATGGCAGTATAGTTTATGATGGGGTCATGTATGTATTTAACAAAGATAGTCAAACTCTAATGTTAATGTCTTAAACTCTAAAATTGCATAGTAGAAATATTGTATCAAAATTAAAATATAAAAAGAGCAAGCAAATGGCTTGTGTGCAAAGCACTGAAAGAAAAGGGAAAATTAGCTTTATAACATTTGCATTCCAGTTTTATTTTACTAACAAAGAAGTGAAATTATGAAGAGATTTCCACTAAAGACAAGGAGATATAGAAGAGAGAGAGACATAGAATGCTTTAAAATAACACCTCAAAGAAGGTGTAATATCTGAAAGAAGAAGCCGAAGTATTGGTTGAAGAGGCACTATAAATTGGATAAATTTAGGGTGAAATGAAAAGTAAATATAATATCATTAGAGGATACATCATAAACATGATTAAGAAATTGGAAAGCAGACTTGCAAAAACTGAACAAAATTAAATGGGGAACATTAAAGGATTATAGAGTAGAGGGGGGCACAGTTGAAGTGGGGAAAACACAGAGAAAATCAGTAAAAGGCTAACTGGTGTCCAAAACGAACAGAATTAAGCAATAAAATAGAAGAAAAGTTCAATGACACATTGAGCTTTCCCGAAGGCTCGGTGGTAAAGGATCCACCTGCAATGCAGGAGACACAGTTTCAATTCCTGGGTTGGGAGGCTCCCTTGGAAAAGGCAATGACAATCCACTCCATTATTCTTGCTTGAAAAATCTTATGAACAGAGGAGCCTGGAAGGCTACAGTCTAGGGGGCTGTAAAGAATATATAAAAAATAAAATTCTATGGTAGTTGACACAAAAATAAAATCAAGTGATATACTTGAGGAAGAATATGGAAAACTCAACTTTCTTCAAAGAAACATGCAATGATAATAAACAGAATCAATATTCAAACAGATACCAGGGAAATAATTTCTTTAAAAAAAAAAAAAGAAGTAACTTGGAACTATTTTTTAAGCATGCATAATATTAAGGATTGGTATTTTCGTAGCACCAGAGCATGGGATTATGTTCCTGGTCAGTACACAACTTACCTGTAGATATTAGTCTTTTCTTATCACATTTCCCTCAGAGCTACTAAACACTGAAATCTCGCATATAGAATTTAGTCCATTTGTATCGGGGCATCTTACCTATATGCAAATATTTCTCAGACAAGTCACACACCTTAATTGAAAAGGATCTATAATGAATCTACTGCAAAGAAAATAGGTTGAAAAACTGGCAACTGAAATAAATATCTGCAATAAATATCAATATCCAAAATGCATATCTATTTGTTGCATTCACAGTATCCAAGATATGGAAAATTGTAAATGTCTATCAATAGATGTGGATAAAAGAGATGTGATATTTATATATAAACACACACACATATACACACACACACACACTCATATACATAATGAATGTTATTGGGCCATAAAAAGATGCAAATCCTGCCATTCACAACAATATGAAAGTGAAGTCACTCAGTCGTGTCTGACTCTTTGTGGCCCCATGAACTGTAGCCTACCAGGCTCCTCAGTCCATGGAATTTTCCAGGCAAGAGTACCGGAGTGAGTTGCCATTTCCTTCTCCAGGGGATCTTCCCAACCCAGGGATTGAACCTAGGTCTCCTGCACTGCAGGCAGATGCTTTACCATCTGAGCCACCAGGGAGTGAACCTGAACAATATATGAAGTAATTTATATGTCAAATCAAAAATAAATTAACTCATAGAAAGGCAAGAACTGTGCTTAACACAGTCTGGAGGGGATGTAATGGGGAACAACTTGATCATGTTCAAAGGGTACAAGCTTTCAATTATAAGATGAATATGTTTTAAGGACCTAACATACAGTATAGTGACAATAGTTAATAATACTTGCTATATCCTTGAAATTAGCTATGAGTGTAGATTTTAAACATCCTCATGATACTCACACAAAATAGTAATTATGTGAGGTGATGGATGTGTTAGTTAACTTGATTGTGGTAATATTTTTCTCAAGTAAATTATATCGAATCATTACTTTTTATGGTTTAAATATATACAGTTGTATCAACTTTAACTCCATAAACCAAGGGAAAAATAAAAAGACAATAAAGAAATAAAGTTTTTAAAAGAGTTTAAGTATCCTGGTGAACAGATTACTAATGATTGGCACAAAGAGTTTTGAACTTAGACTTGTCTGACTCCAAAAGTTTTGAGGTGTCTTCATAGTGTGTTTGAAATCAATAATTGTTTATTTCTCCATCAAATTGAATGAGAGTTTTGCTGTGTAGAGCATTCTTGTTTGTAAGTTCTTCCTTTCATCAATACACATATAGTCATTAAACTGACAAAAGTTAAAGACAAAGATAAAATATTAACAGCAACAAGGGAAAAAAAAAAACCCAACAAATAATATATAAGGGAATTTCTATCATATATTGGCAGGTGATTTCTCAATAGAAACTACAAGCCAGAAGAAAATTGCATGATATATTTAAAATAATTGTTTATTGATAGAAGACATTTCTTTTTAGATTTGCAAATTTGTTTGTATTGCTTTCTTCCAATCATTACCAGTGGTAAACAAAATAAAGAATATGAATAAGGAGGAGGTGAAGAGGATGAGGAGGAGAAAGAGGAAGAAGAAGAAAAGATGTTGAGGGAGAAGAGGAAGAATACGCTGAAACTATAAGACTTCTAAAATGAGAGAAAAAACATCAGTGAGAAGCATTAACAAACAAAAGGTCAATGACATCAAGGCGATTTCTTCCTGCTTTAAATGTGTACTATGTAATGCCAAGATCTCCACAGTGCTCTTTAAAAAGAGAGAGAGATAACTTTCTTTCCATGAATAATGTAACACAACTATGTAGACTCATACCAATAATTGAAATTCAATCTTATTTTTATCTAGTGCACAGTTCCGTGTTGTTAAGACTCTGGGTTGAATTTGATTGTATGCAACTCCATTGGCTAAAAGAGACACAACAAACACAAGAGAACTAAAATGTAATATATGCAGCATAGGCAGCTACTGACGCCTCTCAGACACCTATGCTGCCCCACAGCAGAGCGACTTGCCCTTTCCCTAGGGTCCCTGATTTCAGCACAGGTGAATTGGACAGCTCCCTTTACCTTGCTATATTTTTCTGCTGTCTGAGATCAAGGGAGGCAAGTGAACCCAAGTGCAAGTGCAGCCAGAAAGGTTGGAGTGTTACGCAGCGAGGGACAACACCATACAATATAAGATCTCAGCCCCCCATATTTCAGTTGTAAGTGTCTGTGGACAAAATATTATTGTTCTCCATCTGCCTCTGTAAGGATGAAATCATTAGCCATTGCAGTTGTTGACCTTCAACACACCTTGAAAGGAGTTCAGTGTGGAAACTAGAAATCCAGTGCTCCATGATCTAGGAAAACTGGCAGAATAGGCCTTCAGATAGCTATATATTTTTCAAGAAAAGATTTTATGAGCCAAATTTCTTGCATCTTTTCATATCTAGGAAAGCAATAAAATCAATGGAGGCATCTGCTCCTCATGATTACAGCAATCTTCTGCCAAATACGTGCTTAATTGCAAATATTTCCCTTCATTCAGTTCAGTTCAGTCGCTCAGTCATATCTGACTCTTTGGAACCCCATGAATTGCACCATGCCAGGCCTCCCTGTTCATCACCATCTCTTGGAGTTCACTCAGACTCACATCCATCGAGTCCGTGATNTGGGTCTTCAGCAGGTTTTCAATTTTTTGTCCATCTTTGGTAGCTTTCTACCACCCTAAAATAGGTGCTTTTGACAGTTTTGTCCAGTTATATACTTTTTTTTTTTAGTAAAGTGGATTGCTGACCTCTTCTTTCTGTCATAATTTGTTTTCATATAATATATTTAACCTTTATTTAAAATAAAAACAGTGAGAATATCTCTGCATCTTCTCTAAATCCTCTGTTGGAGGTTTCTCAGGTTGTTGAATGCTGTTTGTGCAAGGATAAATGGGCTAAGTCCCTTTCAGGATATAATAAAGAGATCCCTTACTCCTTTTATGACTTTCCTGATTTCTAGATAATATTCAGCAGTTGAATCATAAAAAGTTAAATATTATTTACTTGAAATTAATGTTATACATTAGAATTATGTTATTAAAAACTCATACCATAAAATACCAAGACATCATAAATGCTTTCCAAAACCACACAAATGTTTGCTTTGGGCTTCCCTGATAGCTCAGTTGGTAAAGAACCTGCCTGCAATTCAGGAGATCCCGGTTTGATTCCTGGGTCAGGAAGATGCACTGGAGGAGGGAAAGCTACCCACTCCAGTATTCTCGGGCTTCCCTTGTGGCTCATCTGGTAAAGAATCTGCCTGCAATATGGGAGACCTGGGTTCGATCCCTGGGTTGGGAAAATCCCCTAGAAAGGGAAAGGCTGCCCAAGCCAGTATTCTGGCCTAGAGAATTCCATGGACTGTATAGTCCATGGGGTTGCAGAGTCAGACACAACTGAGTGACTTTCAAGACCTAATACTCACAAACCTTAGGTATGTAGAACTTCATGCAGTAAATGCTTATTGAGAGATTAGTAATGTGCCAGAGATTAAATCCCATGGACGGAGGAGCCTGGAAGGCTGCAGTCCATGGGGTCGCTGAGGGTTGGACACGACTGAGCGACTTCACTTTCACTTTTCACTTTCATGCATTGGAGAAGGAAATGGCAACCCACTCCAGTGTTCTTGCCTGGAGAATCCCAGGGACTGGGGAGCCTGGTGGGCTGCTGTCTATGGGGTCGTACAGAGTCGGACACGACTGAGGTTGACTTAGCAGCAGCAGCAGAGATTGTGCCAGGCACCAGGATATAAACAGATGAACATATGAGATACAGCTCCTGCTCTCCCCTTCAAAATATCATTGAAACCTGTACTGAAGACATGTCTTCCGTAGTAAATCTCTCTGAATGGTAAATGCTTGGGCAGGGACAGTGTCTTTGGGAAAGTCTTTTCCAATTCTAAACCTTGAATGCACGTCAGATCATTTAGATTGTTTAAGATACCCCGACTTGTTCCTTTTCTAAAGATCTAGCTTAAATGGTCTAGAGAGAGGCTGAAGAGCCAATTTTTTAAAGGATTCAGATGATTTTAACATGCAGCTACAGTTGAGAACTGGCCCTTGTTCCCAGTTTTCTTAATATTTGATACCTACAATAAAAGATTTTATCTTCTTGGGCTCCAAAATCACTGCAGATGATTACTGCAGCCATAAAATTAAAAGACAAACTTTCTCCTTGAAAGAAAAGCTATGACCAACCTAGACAGCATATTAAAAAGCATTACTTTGCCGACAAAGGTCCGTCTAGTCAAAGCTGTTTTTTTCAGTAGTCATGTATGGATGTCAGAGTTGGACTATATAAAGAAAGCTGAGCACTGAAGAACTGATGCTTTTGAAGTGTGGTGTTGGAGAAGACTCTTGAGAGTCCTTTAGACTACAAGGAGATCAAACCAGTCCATCTTAAAGGAAATCAGTCCTGAATATTCATTGGAAGGGCTAGTGCTGAAGCTGAAGCTCCAATACTTTAGCCACCTGATGCAAAGAACTGACTCCTTAGAAAAACCCTATGCTGGGAAAGATAGAAGACAGGAGAAGGGGATGACAGGATGAGATGGTTTGGTGACCTCACCAACTCGATGGACATGAGTTTGAGCAAGCTCCAGGAGATGGTGAAGCACAGGGAAGTCTGGCGTGCTGCAGCGCATGCGGTCACAGAGTTGGATACGACCGAGCAACTGAACTGAATAAAAGATACTTCCTTCAGTGGTTTTAGTTTTCTGGGAACTTCTGTCGTCTGGTAGTGGAGGATCCCTTACTGTCAACACTTTAAGATTCTACAGAACACGGGGCACTCACTCCTCCCCCTTCCCCACTTAGGACAGCATATCTGTGTTCTCTCTCTTACTCTTATTCAAGTGAGATGGAGAAACGGATCTGATTGGTTACAGACTGAAATCTACTGGGCATGCATACTGCTACATAAAAGCCCTCCAAGTCTTAGTAGATGCAACTCTCCTCCCAGGTGGGTACCAGGGTCTGGAATTGAGAGGGATGAGGGTTAGTAGTGGGAGCTGCCCTAAGCTAACATATACTCAGAATTCAATTTGTCTGAGAGCTCTGCGCTTCAGGAATTTGGACTCCCCAACAATTTCGTGCCACCAGTTTCTCATCCCAGAAAGATCCTTTAATCACACTACAAACTTCTTCCTTGGACTGTACCTTGCCTATTTTTAAGCATTTTGAAGAGAGGCAATGCCTTTGTCAAAAAGCACACGGATTCACTGTAACTAATTATGCTTCCATGCAAAAACCATTTCCTACCTCAGAAATTAGTTTGTTGTGATTGTACATTACTACTGACTGTACTAGTGTAGCACTAACCCACTCACCCCTAACCCACTTCATGGCTCCAGCTGTTGTGATCACAGAGCTGTAAACACAAGTTTTGCTCATCCCTCAGGATATTTTGTTTCCAAGAGCAAAGACTAAGGTGGGGGTGTTTCGACTCAAGTCATTAACAACAGAGTTGCCAGTATCAGGAAAAACCTTTCCATTCTTAGTAAATTTCAATGAGCTAAAGACAATTTTGTAATATCTTATAGTTTTTTCCTTGTCTAGCTAGTTAATGTTAGCATTATTATTTTTTTCTTTTTTGGCTGCACCAGGTCTTAGTTGTGACATGTGGAATCTTTCACTGTGGCATGGGAACCTCTTAGTTTTGGCATGTGGGATCTAGTTCCCTGACCAGGAATTGAACTCAGGCCCCCTGCATTGGGAGTGTGGAGTCTTAGCCACAGGACTACCAGGAAAGACCCCAGGTTAGCATTTTTAAAGGGACAAAATAAAAATCAATTGCCGCTTAATTGTACTACTTTTCTGTTGATCAGTGATCCTCAAGGCAAACAAAACAAAAATATAAAAATGTTGCCCTAGTTGTAGTTTTCCTTGGATAAGGTAAAACTCTTTCAGGTTTGTATGATCAGGTGTGTTTTTCAGTTGAGAAAAACTTTTATTATAAGAATTCTAGTTGCTTGTTGGATTGATCATTCAGGGCTAACCTCTGTTCTTATTAATCCTTGCTTCAGTTTTCTAAAGGGGCCATTTCGTTTTGCATCCTATTAAAAACACTGAACAGATAGTCTGAAGCTTTTCTTGTTTCCATAATAAGATATTTTCTAAGATAGGCTTTTACTTTGTGTTCACATAACATACGCTTTCTTTTGTAAGCTCTTTACATGAGTCCCATGTTGATTTTTTCGTTGATGCTTTGGGTTTTCTATTGTTTTTCCTATTTTCTTTTTTTTTTTTAAATATTTACCCATCCATTCGGCTTTAGTTGTGGCACACTGGATCTTTACCTGTGGCATGTGGGATCCAGTTCCCTGACCAGGGATCAAACCCCAGGCCTCCTGCGCTGGGCGTGCAGAGTCTTAGTCACTGGAGCACCAGGGAAGTCCCTGTTTTTCCTGTTTTCTGATCTTTAAATGAGGAGAGATCCATCCAACCCTGACTCTTGTCAGCATGTGGGATGGGCAGATGGCTCTCCAGCAGCACCCTCTCCACGGGTGTTTCACGAATATACTTCTCAGAGCTAAAGCTCAATGGTGACTTGACGTGACATCGCATGGATATCCTAGGGCTTATTTTTCTGTTTCTCTGTAGCCAGATGTTTGGATTTCCAGTTCTGAGCCAGCATAAACAGTTCTGCTACGGCAGTCTTGTCATACCTGTTAGTGTACATACTTTGCATTTCTACTGGACAGTGAAATGCTGGGTCATGGGGATTGCATATTTTCAGCCTTAACAGATAATGCCAATACACTCTGAACAGCAAACCAAAACCACTTAAGAAATATTCAGTAACATTTTTTTTTACTGATTTATATTTGACTCAACAAGCCGGTATATCTTTGTAGTGAACAAAATGTTGAAATAAGACATGAGAAAATTTTCTCTTTAAGTAGAGCATCTAGGAAATATCAGAGAGAATAAAGCTCCTTCATTTGATTGTTATTACTGAAAACCACTTTAAATCATTCAGAGTTTAAAGAAATCTGTTTCCTCATGCATCACACACTGACAAGCCCTAGGAGCTGCACATCTTCAAAGAAGGGCAGACAACTGGAATTCTCTACGATGGTGATTTGTACAGCTTCTCTTTAAAAAGATCATAGTCTGTAAAAAAACACATACACACACACAAATGTTTATGATTTTGTCATCTTTCTAGAAACAACCATCATCAGATCCACACATCTGAAAAATTACTCTGATACAACTACAGAGTCTAGACATAGCTCAGTTCTAACACTTTATATTAACTGGGTTATAACTGAAAAATTAATACATACACATTGTAAAAAAAAAAAAAAAGAAATTGAGACTACAAAAGGACAGAAATGTGAGCAAAGTAAGCCTCTTTCCCTTCAGTCTGACCTCCAGTCCTCAGTTTACATGCCCAGCAATAGTTGTTTACCAAGATCTTGTTGATCTTTCCAGGATTGTTCTGTGTATCTGCAGGCATAATACATCTGTGTACATGTTTGTATATACACATAGATATTTCTAACTACAGAATATGACACATAAAGGAAAGTATAAAAATCAATATGCAACTTAATGAATAAATGTGTACTACTAATCTCTGTAGATATCACCCAGGTCAAGAAATCCCATAAGCTCCCAGTTAGTCCCAATCACAACCCTCTCCTTACCCTCTAAAAATAATCACTATTCTGCAATACAGTAGTTTAGTGCTGATTTTGACCTTGATATAGTCTCATACTGTAGATTTTTCTTAATTTGGCTTTTTTCAATTCTTACTATATTTTTGAGATTCATCCATGTGTTTATATTTAGTTCTTCATTCTTTTTATCTGCTGTAGAATAGGAATTAACAGACTTTTTCTTCAAAGGGCCTGATGGTAAATATTTTAGACTTTATGGGCCAAAATACAAAAGTGCACATATTATGTAGGTACTAAAATAACAAGAAAGAAAACAAATTCATTGATAAAATTCAAAAGATAGTAATAATAACTAACTACAGGTTTGTTTGTTTTTTTTTTTTGCAATACACGTCTCCTGAAGAAAAGAATGAAACTCTTATTTAGGGAACACCATTTTAATTAATTGGGGTTCACATATTAAAACGAGAAGGCAATGGCACCCCAGTCCAGTACTCTTGCCTGGAAAATCCCATGGACGGAGGAGCCTGGTAGGCTGCAGTCCATGGGGTCGCTAGGAGTCTGACATGACTGAGCGACTTCACTTTCACTTTTCACTTTCATGCACTGGAGATGGAAATGGCAACCCACTCCAGTGTTCTTGCCTGGAGAATCCCAGGGACGGGGGAGCCTGGTGGGCTGCCGTCTCTGGGGTCGCACAGAGTCGGATACGACTGAAGTGACTTAGCAGCAGCAGCAGCAGCAGCAGCATATTAAAACTGACTGCAGATGATCATCTGTTAATGGTGATAGGCAATGAGACTTTCCCCTATTTCAGTTTTGAAAATGTTTTTTAGACAAATATATGGTATCACTTATATGTGGAATCTAATAAACAGTACAAATGAATGTATTTACAAAACAGAAACAGACTCACAGACATAGGAAAGAAACTTAACCAAAGAGGAAAGGGACAAAGGAGGGATAAAGTAGGAATGTGTGATTAATAGATACACATTACCATGTATAAATAAACAACAAGGATTTACTGTATAGCCAGGGAGCTCTATTCAGTAGCTTGCAATAACATATAATGGAAAACAATTTTAAAACCAAATCTTTTTGCTGTACACCTGAAACCAACAGGATGTGTAAATCAATTTCAGAAAAGTCTTTCACAGATAGGTGCTGGCAATACTGATCTCAATCCCTGAACATATGCTGTTTTGAAAGAAATACTGTTTGTTTATGTTTGACTGTGCTGGGTCCTCACTGCTAGGTGGGGTTTTCTCCAGTTTCAGAGCAAGGGCTACTCGACTTTCGGTGTGCGGGTTTCTCAACGAAATGGCTTCTCTTGCTGCGCAGAACAGACTCTAGAGCTGAAAAATAGTTGTGGCCTGTGGGCTCAGTAGTTTTGGCTCCCAGACTCTAGAGCACAGGCTCAGTCATTGTGTATGGGGTTTATCTTCCTGGATCAGAGACCGAACCCATGTCTCCTACATCAGCAGGCAGATTCCTTATCACTGAGCCACCAGGGAAGCCCCAAGCACATACTTTTAATTGTGCATATTTATTGCCTGGAAGGCACCTACAGAATTCCAATCACTTCTTCTCTTGATATTTAATGCCTTTTAGCACATCATTACAATGTAGATTAATCACTTCCAATTGAAGGTTAGGTGGACCTGCTTCCACTGCACACTTAAATAACTTTGAATATGGAAATTTTCTTTGCACTTGTTTCAAGGTCCAAAAAGTGTTCCTGGAATTATAGTTTAAGTTCAGAAAATACATTCACTGCAAATATGCATGGGAATGGAGACCTTCTTATTTTTTTAGCTTTGGCAGCAGGGGAAGTATATAAAGTAGCTCACCATTATTTGTGATTCAGACACTGTTAGTTGCCACTGAAATGACTTTACCATAGTAAATGGTAAAGTCATATAAATTCTGCATATAAGCTCTGTGTTACTTTGTAATTTTAGGTTGGATTCATTAAAAAAATGTTACCAAGTCTGCAGCAAAAGCTGATTCCAAAGTCACTCAGAGTTCCATGATAGTGGTTGAGGGTCGCTTTCTTACTTAGAAAAATCACAATCTTGTTTTGAGTTCAAAAAAGTCACACTGCAATGTTATTATTGCTAAGCCACTGAACATCAGAGTCATAGGGCAATTTAAGATATTCCGCCATTTCTGACCAAAGAAAAAAATCATGGAACATGGATTCCACAATGATTAAATTCTCAAGATTGAGTGAGGATCACATTAACACAGCTAGGTAAATAACACATGATAGATTCAAACATTTTTCCATTAGTAAAAGAGTTGTCTACCAAAACCCTAAAGCTCTGGGGGAAAATCGGCCTTACATTTGTGGCTCCTCTAGATTCCAATCCATACCCGCCACCCCCCACCATAGACTCTAAAAGCCCTGCTGGTTTCTGTTTCCCCTAGTAAAGTCTTATGCCTAGATGTTACCCACGGCCCAAGGAGGGAAAAATGGCCAGTGATCGTAGATCACTTAGAAGAACTCTCTCCTGTCTATCCTTTAGTTCATTGAGTCCCCTTTATTTCCACAGCTCTTCCCTGTTTAAAAATTACACTTACAATATATCAATTATTTTTTTTAATTGTTGCAGCTACCTACTATATCCTTTCCAGCATCAGAAAATGTCTATTTTCTGTTTTAATTTCTGTTAATTTCCTTCTTTTTACTTTTTCTGCATCTAATTTCTTTTTCTAACTTCTAAAAAAGGATACTTAATCTTATTTTCATCTTTTCTGTTCTAATAAATGCCTCTAAGCCTACAAATTTCCTTCTAAGCATCACATCAGCAGCATTTCACAAATTGGATGCATTTTTGTCATTTTTCAGCTCAAAATATTTTCTAGTTTCTGTTATGATACTTCCTTGGAACAGATTATTTACATTTGCATTTAATTTCCAAACATATACAATTATCTTGTCATTGATTTCTAGTTTCATTGCTTTTTAAAAAAAAATCAGAGGACACACAGGCATGATTTCAACTCTTTGAAATGGTTGATACTTGTTTTATGACAAAGTATATAATCAGTTTTTGCAAATGTTCTACGTGTGCTTAAAAATAATATGCATCCTGGAGTTGTTGGGTATATTATTCTCAAATGCCCATTTAAGGTTCTTAACTATGTATCTCAAATATTCCATTTTTAAATGTTTTTTTCCCTCTGCTCAGTATATCAGTCCCTGATACAGATTAACATTTCCTAGAATCATGTTGTTCAGTCGTTCAGTCATGTCTGACTCTTTGCGACCCAGTGCGCTGTAGCACATCAAGCTTTCCTGTCCTTCACCATCTCCAGGAGCCTGCTCAAACTCATGTCCATTGAGTTGGTGATACCATTGAATCATCTCGTCCTGTTGTCCCCTTCTCCTCCCACCTTCAATCTTTCTCAGCATCAGGGTCTTTTCCAATGAGTCAGCTCTTTGCATCAGGTGGCTGAAAGTATTGGAGCTTCAACTTGAACATCAGTCCTTCCAATGAATATTCAGGGTTGATTTCTTTTAGGAGTGACTGGTTTGATCTCCTTGCAGTCCAAGGACTCTCAAGAGTCTTCTCTGAGCATTAATTCTCTGGCACACAGCCTTCTTTATGGTCCAACTCTCACATCCACATCCATACATGACTACTGGAAAAACCATAGCTTTGACTAGACGGACCTTTGTTGGCAAAGTGATGTCTCTGCTTTTTAATATGCTTTCTAGGTTCTCCACATCCTCTCCAACATTTTTTTTTTTTTAGGTCTTCATAGAACTATTCAACTTGAGCTTCTTCAGCATTAGTGGTTGGGGCATACACTGAATTGTTTACCCTGGAAATGAACTCTGTTATTTTTTTGTGATTACACCCAACTATTGCATTTTGGACTCTTTTGTTGACTATGAGGGCTGCTGCTGCTGCTAAGTCACTTCAGTCATGTCCGACACTGTGTGACCCCATAGACAGCAGCCCACCAGGCTCCCCAGTCCCTGGGATTCTCCAGGCAAGAACACTGGAGTGGGTTGCCATTTCCTTCTCCAATGCATGAAAGTGAAAAGTGAAAGTGAAGTCGCTCAGTCGTGTCCGACCCTCAGCGACCCCATGGACTGCAGCCCTCCAGGCTCCTCCATCCATGGGATTTTCCAGGCAGGAGTACTGGAGTGGGGTGCCATTGCCTTCTCCGCTATGAGGGCTACTCCATTTCTTTTAAGGGATTCTTGCCCACAGTAGTAGATGTAACGCTCATTTGAATTAAATCCTCACAGTCCCGTCCATTTTAGTTCACTGATTCCTAAAATGTCGATGCTTACTCTTGCCATCTCTTGTTTGATCACTTCCAATTTACCTTGATTCATGGATCTAACATTCCGGGTTCCTACGCAGTATTGTTCTTTACAGCATTGGACTTTACTTTCACCACCAGACATATCCACAGCTGGGCGCTGTTTCTGCTTTGGCTCAGCCTCTTCATTCCTTCTGGAGCTATTTCTCGGCTCTTCTCCAGTAGAATATTGAGCACCTGCAGACCTGGGGAGCTCATCTTTCAGTGTCCTATCTTTTTGCCTTTTCATACTGTTCATGGGGTTCTCAGGGCAAGAATGCTGGAATGGTTTGCCATTACCTTTTCCAGTGGATCACATTTTGTCAGAACTCTCCACCATGGCCCATCCGTCTTGGGTAGCCCTACACAGCATAGCTTAATAGTTTCATTGAGTTAGACAAGGCTGTGGTCCATGTGATTAGTTTGGTTAGTTTTCTGTGATTGTGGTTTTCATTCTGTCTGCCCTCTGATGGATGAGGATAAGAGGCTTATAGAAGCTTCCTGATGGGAGGGTCTGGCTCTAGGGAAACTGGGTCTTGCTCTAGTTAATCCAGTTTTCTGCTATGGGTGGGACTGTGTTCCCTCTCTGTAGTTTCAGTTCAGTTGCTCAGTCCTGTCTGACTCTTTGCGACCCCATGAATTGCAGCACGCCAGGCCTCCCTGTCCATCACCAACTCCCGGAGTTCACTCAAACTCATGTCCATTGAGTCGGTGATGCCATCCAGCCATCTCATCCTCTGTCGTCCCCTTCTCCTCCTGTTTCCCAATCCCTCCCAGCAACCCGTAATTTGGCCTCCTCCAAAAAAGCCTCGTTACTAGATATATTAAAATTGTGAATCACTTTGCCTTCCCAGTGAATTAAACCTGAAGTGTCCCTTCTTTTGCTCTAATAAGTGCTTTCTGGCTTAAAACCTTGTTATTAATATAGTTACATCAGCTTTCTTGTGGATGATGTTTTCATAGTATCTTTTACTCTTTTTGTTACCATTCTGTTTAGACTTTATATATGTCTCATAAAATTTTAGGTATACAATTGAGTTTTTTTTAGTTCAGTCTGACAAATTCTGATTTTGAGCATTTAGTCTATCTACATTTAGTGTAATTAATGACAAATCAGTGATAAACACCTATCATTTTATTCAGTGCTTTCTATTGGTTCTGTTTCCTTTTTCCTCTCCTTTCTGCCCTCCTTTTGTATTCAGTGTTTTTTGTTTATTCCATTTTCTTCTATTGGTTTAAATGTCACACATGTTTTCAGTATCCTTTAGGAGTTACCCTCAAGGATACAAGATGTTTCCTTGAGTTATCAGTCATAATATTAGATGATACTTTTATCCTCCTAGACAAAGCAAGTGCCTTAGGATAATTTAATCCATCTATGCCCTTTCTAACTTACATACTGCTATTGTTGTATAACTGAGTTGCTGCCATTGTTGCTGTTTCTTCTTGTTGTTATATGCAGTCAATACATATTTATCCGTATGTTAATCCTTCATTTATCTCCAGCCTTCCAATTTTCCTTTTGCTTATAGAACATCTCATAGTGACAAATTTTCTGTTTCATTTATACGAAAACGTCTTTTTACTGTCATTCTCAAAGAGTATTTTTGCAAGGCATAGAATTCTACTTTATTAATACTATTGAAGCACACTGAATATATCATTCCATTATTTTCTGTTTTTGTTTCTGGTGAGAAGTTAACTGTCAGCATAATTTTTGCTCTTCTGAAGGTAATTCATCTTTTCTTTCTTAACACTTAAGATTTCTTTTCAGTAGTCATTTAAAAATGTATATAGATATAGATTTCTTTTTGTCTACTCAGGGTTGAGAAGCCTTCTAAACATTGAATTTTATCAGTTTCAGAAAATCCATATTTTATATAATTTCCCAACACATATCTTCTGTTAGAAGTCAACGTTCTTGAATTAGTCCATGCCTACTACTCTTTTGTTCCTTCCTAAGGATTAAGTTATCCTACTCTATCCTCTTCTGTCGTTTCCAACTCTTTGGCTCTCTGATTCTTTCTACATAAATTATTCTGATCTTCTACTTTGCTAATTTTCCTTCAGCTGTATATATCCTGTTCTTTGAGTTTCTCATGTTGACTGCTATATTTTTAAATTCCAGAATTTCTATTTCTTCAAAATCTGCTATATATTGTTTTTTTAAGTCATTTTTTGTTCTCTTAAAAATTTCAATATTGACTTTCATTTCTTTGAACATACTAAGTGCCTTAGCTCAGGATGCCAGAACAAAATACCTTAGACTAGGTAGCTTAAATAGCAGATACATTTTCTTTTTCTTTTCTTTTTTAAATGAGAACCCTTAGTATTTACTCTCTTAAAATTTTTAATATGTAACAAACAGCAATGTTGACTATATTTATCATGTTTATTTCATCCCTGGTACATATTTATCTTATAACTGAAAGTTTATACCTTTTGATTGCATTTGTCCGATTTCCCCCTTTTCCTCCTAACACCTCTGGTAACCACAAATCTAATCTCTCTTTCTGAGTTGTTTTTAAAGTATACTTGACCTACAAAATTATGTTAGTTCCAGTTACATAACAAAGGGATTCAATTTTTCTATACATGTCAAAATGATCAGCATGATAAGTCTGGTTATGATCTGTCACCATGCAAAGATATATCATAATTATTGACTATATTCTCCAGATTGTATATTTCATACCCGTGACTCATTTATTTTGCAGCTATAAGTTTGTACCTCTTACCTCCCTCACCTATTTCTCTCTCCCACCCACCCCGTCCCTTCTGGAAACCATGGCAACCACCTGTTTGTCTCTATAGCTATGACACTGTTTCTGTATGGTTATATTTTCTGTTTCCTTTTGTTTTTTAGATCTCACATGTAAGTGAAATCAGACAGTATTTGTCTTTCTCTGATTTATTTCACTTAGCATAATAGTCTCTGGTTCCATCCATGTTGTCACAAATGGCAAAGTTTCCTTCTTTCTTATGAGTAATATTCCACTGTGTGTATTTACCACATCTTTATCCATTCACTTACTAATGGGTATTTATGTTACTTTTATATCTTAAAAATTGTAAATAATGTTGCTGTGAACCTTTCCTAATTATTGTTTTCATTTTCTTTGGATAAATACCAGCAATGGAATTGCTGGATCACACAGTGGTCTATTTTTAATTTTTTGAGGAATTTCCATACCATTTTCCATAGTGGCTGTACCAATTGACATTTTTGCTGACAGTGCACGAGATTCTCTTTTCTCTACAACCTCTCCAACACTTGTTATTTGTGGTCTTTTTTATAACAGCCATTCTGACAAACGTGAGATATGAAATGATCTCTCACTGTGGTTTTGATTTGCATTTCTCTGATTATTGATGTTGAGGACCTTTTCATGTGCTTGTTGGCCATCTGTGTGTCTTTTTTGNTATAACAGCCATTCTGACAAACGTGAGATATGAAATGATCTCTCACTGTGGTTTTGATTTGCATTTCTTTGATTATTGATGTTGAGGACCTTTTCATGTGCTTGTTGGCCATCTGTGTGTCTTTTTTGGAAAGTCTACTCGGATCCTCTATTTTTTTTTTTTGAAGGTATATGAGTTCTTCATATGTATTGGATATTAACCCCTTATATATATGTAAACATATATACTTATAAACTTGCAAATGTCTGGCAAATATGTATAAATTTGCAAATGTCTTTGCCCAATCAGTATATGGCCTTTTCATTTTGTTAATCATTTCTTTAACTGATGAAAAGATTTTTAATTTGATGTGGTCCTATTTATTTTTGCTTTGGTTCCCTTGCACTCTCTCTCTCTCTCTTTATATGTATATAAAATGAAGGTCAGTGTAAAAGAGCGTCCTGCTTACGTTTTCTTCTAGAAGTTTTATGGTTTCAGGTCTTATATTTATTTTTGCGCATGGTGTGAGGAAGCAGTCCAGTTTCTTTTCCGTGTAGCTCTCTTGTTTCCCCAACACCGTTTATTGAAAAAGCTGCATTTTCCCCATTATATATTCTTGCCTCCTTTGTTGTAGATTAATTGCCCATATAAGGGTAGATTTACAGGGTCTCTGTTCTTTTCTATTGATCTATTTGTCTGTTTTTACGCCAGTACTATACAGTTTTGATTACTGTAGCCCTGCAGTATAGTTTGAAATCAGGGTGAATGATACCTCCAGCTTTATTCTTCTCAAGATTGTTTCAGTTATTAGAAATTTATTTTCTCACAGTTCTAGAGGGTTGAAGTCCAATATCAGGTGCCAGCATGATCAGTTTCTGGGGAGAACTCTCTTCATGGCTTGTAGATGGCTGCCTTCTTGCTAAGTCCCATCTAATTCTATCTCACAGTCCTCATTTCCAAATGACATCATATAGGAGGTTAGGGCTTCAACATATGGATTTGGGGAGGACACAGTTCACTGTATTGCATTCCACCAAAGCCTCCCCAAATCATGTTCTTCTCACATGCAGGATACATTTGTTCCACCTCAACAGCCCCCAGAGTTAACTCATTCAGGCACCAATTCTAAGGTCTGAAATCCAAATTGTCATCTAAATCAGAAATGGGGGAGACTCAAAGGTATAATTCTTCCAGAGGCAATATTCCTCTCCAGCTGTGAACCAGATACATTATGCACTTCCAAAATACAGTGGTGGGCCAGGCATAGGAAAGATAGTCCCATTCCAAAAGGGAGAAATCAGAAGGAAGAAAGGAATAATGGGTCCCAAGCAAGTCCAAGGCTTAGCTAGACAAATTCTATTGGATCTTAAAGCTTGAGCTTAATTCTCTTTGGTGCAATGTCCTGCCTACTAGGTCCACTGGGATGGCAGCATTTTTCCATGGCTCTGGGAGTGGCCCACCCCTCCAGCTCTGGTGTACCCCATCTCCATGGCCACTTTGGAGATCCAGGTAGGGTGCCATAGGCAGTCCTGTCCTTCAGTTCTGGGCAGAGGCCATCTGACCTGTTGAAACTGAAACACTGGTTGACAAGCTCTGAATCGCCTTCAGCATTAGTTTTCTCTTCTTAAATAATGGTGCACATTTCCAGCATAATGGCTCTATTGTATAATCCTGTCAAACCGAACAAGTCTGACAGCCTTCCTTCATTTCATAGTGTATCCATTCCTTCATTTCAAACCGGCAGTGTTCCTACTCTTACAATTCCATAGACTCTTTATTAGATAGTTGTTCAGCTATACCCTTAGAATTCTTTTTCAGAATGGACTTTCTCACTTTTTGAAATATGGCTAGGCTGAGAATTTTCCAAATCTACAAATCCTTGTTTTTTTGCTTAACCATTCCTTCTCCAGTTTATCTCTCTCCTTTCATATTTTACCATAAAAGCAGTCGGAAGGAACCAAGTTGCTCCTTCAACACTGCATAGACATCTTCTCAGCTAAATATCCAGTTTCATTGCTTAGAAGTTCTATCTTCCACAAAACACTAGAACACAGTTCAGCCAAGTTCTTTGCCACTTTATAATATGGATTGCCCTTCCTCCAGTTTCCAGTAATACACTCCACATTTCCATCTAAGACCTCGCCAGAATTGCCCTTAACATCCATATTCTCAGCATGCACCTCAAAAATCTTCCCATCTCTACACATTATCTAGTTCCAAAGTTGCTTCCACACATTTAGGTATTATTACAGCAGCTTCACTTTTGATACCAAAATCTGTCTTGGTTCGGACTGCCATAACAAAATACCATGCACTGGGTGATTTAAACAACAAAAATGTATTTTCTCACAATTCTGGAGGCTAGAGGTGTATAGCAGTAAGTACAGTTATTCTAAATTCTGTGTCTAATAATTCCAATTTAGATCCCTTTAGGTTTGTTTCTATTATCTGTACTTTCTGCTACTTGTTCAAGTTGTCATGTACCTCTATATTCTTGTTTGGAAATTATTCATGAAAAATTCTTAAATTCAGGTCTAGGATGATGCCAACTTTCTCCAAGGAGAATTTAAGTTTTGTTTCTGATCATTTCTTTGAGGCAGCAGGAATCAGGATCTTTTAAATTCATTTTGTGGTAACTGAGGGTTTTGGGGATCATTCAGGTGATTAGAAGCTAAACTGTAGTCTGTTCAAGGATGGTTACTTCTAATGGACACTTTCTACTGGGGCACAGCCTTGTGGAGTCCCAGCCTAAACAGAGGACGTTCACCAGGGTCTCAACCTTGACTCCAGTTTTTGTCCCTCTGGTCTTATAAAGCTTGTGGAAGCACTGCTCAGCTTTTCAGCCACCTAGTATGAGAATAATTATTAATCTTATTAAATGTGCATGTAGAAATAGTGACTAACATTAAGGCTGATTTACTATTTAAATTTATTTTATATTGGAATATAGTTGCTTAACAATGTTGTGTACACTTCAGGTGTACAGCAAAGAGTTATACATACCTGCGTATCTGTTCTTTCCCAGGTTCTTGTCCCAATAGGTTTTTATGAGTACTGTGCAGATTGCCTGTGCTATACAATAGGTCTTTGTTGGTTACTGTGTGTGTGTGTGTGTGTGTTTGTTTGAGTACTGTGCAGATTCCCTGTGCTATACAATAGGTCTTTGTTGGTTACTGTGTGTGTGTGTGTGTGTGTGTGTGTGAGAATCTCAAACTCCCAATTTATCCCTCCCCCACCACCATTCCTCACTGATAAGCATAACTTATTTTTTGATTAAGTTTTTTTGATATTGAGCTTCATGAGCTGGTTATAAATTTTGGAAACTTACTCCTTTTTGGTCACAGTGTTGCAAATATTTTCTCCCATTCTGTGGGTTGTCTTTTTGTTTCGTTTATGGTTTCCTTTGCTGTCCAAAAGCCTTTAATTTCCCGTTTATCTATTTTTGTTTTTATTTCCATTACTCTTCGAGATGGATTGAAAAAGTTATTGCTGTGATTTATGTCTGAGTATTCTGCCTGTGTTTTCCTCTGAGTTTTATAGTATCTGACCTTACATTTAGGTCTTTAGTGTATTCTGAATTTACTTTTGTATAGTGTTAAAGAATACTCTAATTTCATTTTTTACATGTAGCTGTCCAGTTCAGTAAGCACCATTTAATGAACAGACTGCTTTTTCTCTATTGTATATTCTTGCCTCCTCTGCTGTAGCTTAACTGACCACAGGTGCAGGTTTATTTCTGGGCTTTTTATCTAATTCCATTGATCTATATATTTCCTTTTTTTTTTTTTTTTGCCAGTACCATACTTTTCTTTCTCCTGCTACATTTCCCCCCCTCTCATCAGGGAAAGGCATTTTATTTTAAATATAGCAATGTGTACATGTCAATCTCAGACTCCTAATCTATCCCTCCCAGCCTTCCCCCTGGTAACCATGATTTTTTTCTCTAAGTCTGTGAGTCTCTTTCTGTTTTGTAGATAAGTTTAGTTGTATCATTTTTAAAAGATTCCATGTGCAAGTGATACCATGACAATCTGACTTACTTCCCTTGATATGATAATCTCCAGGTCCACCTATGCTGCTGCAAGTGGCATTATTTCACTCCTTTTTATGGCTGAGTAATATTCCACTGTATACATGCACCCCATCTTCATCCATTCATCTGTTGATGGACATTTAGATTGGTTCCATGCCTTGATTACTGCAAACAGTGCTTTAATGAACACTGGTGAATGCATCCTTTTGAACCATGGTTTTCTCTGGATGTATGCCCAGGAGTGGAATTGCTCAGAGTAGTTCTATGTTTAGTTTTTAAGGAACTTCCATACTGTTTTCCATAGTGGCTGCACCAACTGACATTCCTACCCACAGTGTAGGAGGGTTCCCTTTTCTTTATACCCTCTCCAGCATTTACTGTTTGTAGGCTCCTTGATGGTGGCCATTGTGATTAGTGTGAGGTGATGATCTCATTGTAGCTTTGATTTGCATTTTTCTAACAATTAGTAATGAGCATCTTTTCATGTGCCTCTCGGCCATTGGCCATCTATATATCTTCTTTGGAGAAACGTCTATTTAGGCCTTCTTTCCCCCTCCAACCCCGTTTTTTTTGATTGGGTTGTTTGTGCTTTTGATACTGAGCTGCGTGAACTGTTTATATATTTTGGAGGTTAATCCCTTGTCACTTACTTCATTTGCAAATATTTTCTTCCATTCTAAGGGATGTCTTTCAGTCTCATTTATGGTTTCCTTTGCTGTGCAAAAGCTTTTAATTAGGTTTCATTTGTTTATTTTTATTTTCATTACTCTAGGTGGTAGGTCAAAAAAGATCTTGTTGCAATTTATGCCAAAGAGTATTCTTTGTTTCCTCTAAGAGTTGTATAGTGTCTGGCTTTACATTTAGAGCTTTAATCTCTTTTGAGTTTATTTTTGTGTATGGTGTTAAGAGTGTTCTAATTTCACCCTTTTAAATGTAGCATGTCTGCTGATGGGTAGGGCTTTGTTCCTGACCTGTTGGCTGTTTGGCCCAAGGCACCCACACTGAAACCTACAGACTGTGGGGTGGGGCCAGGTCTAGTGAGAAAATGGCAGCCTCTAGGAGGTTCACACCAATGAGCACTCCCCGGAATTACTGCTGCCAGTGTTCCTGTCCCCCCACTGTGCCACAGTTGCTCCCCACCTCTGCAGGAGACCTTCTAGTACTAGCAGATAAGTCTGGCCCAGTCTCTTAGAGGTTACCACTTTTCCCTTGGGTCACATGAGACCCTGAGTGCACCCTCCACATGAAGAGTATCTGTTTCCCCCAGTCCTGTGGAATTTCTCTGATCAAATCTTGCTAGCCTCTGAAGCTAGATTTTCAGGGGCTCCTCCTCCCACTGCCAGACACCAAGGTAGGGAGCCTGACATGGAGCCTGACATGGAGTTCAGATCTTTCACTCATGTAGGAGAGCTTCTATGGTAAAACGATTTTCCAGTTACTGGGTCACCCACCTGGCATGTATGGGATTTGATTGTATTGCGCCTCTCCAGTCGTCTCATTGTGGCTTCTTCTTTGTCTTTGGATGCAGGGTATCTTTTTTGATAGGTTCCAGCGTTTTTCTGCTGATGGATTTTCAGCAGTTAGTTGTGATTTTGATGTTTCCATAAGAAGAGGTAAACTCATGTCCTTCTACTCCACCATCCCGTCTCAGTGGTATGTCTTGGCTCACTGTTATAATTTATATTATTGCCTTAAGTCAGCCCTCATCACCTCTCTGGGGAATTCCATGGACTATATAGTCCATGGACTCGCAAAGAGTCGGACATGACTGAGCGACTTTTCCTTTCACCATCTCCTATCTTCCACCAGAAAGCTGGGTCTTTATATGTCCACAGGATGCTGTGATATGCTGCCCAGATCTGTTTCAAGACCAAAGCACCCAGTCCTTCATCCGTCTGGAGCAGGGGCTGGCAATGCCTTACAGCTGAGTTCTTCCCAGTACATGCTCAGATTCTTTCACTCACTCTCAAACATCAACTGGATAGGGAGAGATCCAAGGGACCCAGTGGAGAAATTGCACTTCTAAGGCTGATTTTTAACACAATAATAAGGCAAAATGCTTTGATTCTTGAATTTATACTATATAGCTATTATATAGATGTAACATTACATGTAAATATATAGTTTATACTTTCAGTGATTTCAGAGGTTATTTCATTATTAATGAAAAACAAAGGATTTTCTGCTGTAATTTATAGCCATAGTTTGGTATTTAAGAATTCTTTATCTGTTTTCTCTCTGGTCTTCCTTAACTGCTCCCTCATCTCAACCTTCCTACCATCAGCCTCTTTGAGATTTAAGGTCCCAATAGATTTCCCTGCAGAGGGCCTCTTGGTCACATGTTCATGTGTAAACCTTAAGGAAACCTTGATGAAAATATAAGATTGTACAGTTAGTGGTAGGCTGCCAATACCCAAACCTCCTCGATGCCAGGTTCAGATTGCTCCCTAAGTCTTAGTGCCTTCCCTAACCTGATAGAACACCCTCAAGGGTAAAATAGCAAACAGTGTGCCTGTTACCAGGGGAGGCTTAGGGAAAGTTTACAGGTAAATGTGGGGCCCTAAATGGGAAACCTTAAAAAGAAAGGGGCTAGCTTTGTGTTCGGAAACTTAAGATGGTGCCTAGCGGAAGAGATGGGGGCGTGGTCCATGTTGTTTGTCAAAGTTTTTGATTGGCTCTCTTGATTTCCGTGCACGTAAACAGTGAGTGATTACCATAGACTCCTGTTATAATGAAGGTGCATGATTTGACCTTTAACGTGATTGGTGCAACTATGGAAAGTCCCTCCTAAAACCCCCCTGCTTGTCTATATAAGCTGGGAGCTTGCAACAATAAAGCGGAACTGCTCAGACAGAACCCCTGTCGTGTCTGATTGTCTCTTGCTGGCTGAGGGGCTGCGTTGGCGGACAGCAGACTCACCTTTGCTCGGGACCTCTCAGCTTTGCTGAGGGAAGTTCCACTGCCTCTCTCTTTCTGCGGAGCACCCCCCGCAGGTAAAGGTTCACTCTGTACTCCTCCTCATGAAAATTTTACTCTGCGATTTTAGAGGGTAGCTCTGTTCTCTAGTAATCTGATAAGGTGGGATATGTGTCAACTACGTCACTAAGCAACACTAGGCTTCCCAGGTGGTGCTAGTGGTATAGAATCTGCCTGCCAGTGCAGGAGACATAGGAGATGTGGGTTCGATCCCTGGGTCAGGAAGATCCCCTGGGGGAGGAAATGGCAACCCACTCCAGTATTCTTGCTTGGAAAATTCCATGGACAGAGAAACCTGGCGGGCTATGGTCCATGGGGCCACAAAGAGCTGGACACCACTGAGCAACTAAACACATGTAAGCAACATTACTAAAGGTAAAAATGACCCGATTAGTAACTAGCATCTGACTGGGAGGGATTTTAAATAAACTATTAATACCTAATAGGAAACTGTAACTTTGAGGTTTCCTGAGTGTGCTGACTCTTGTAACTGGGCAGTCCATTGGGGGGATCCTGGAAACTATGCCAGTGGAATTATGAGAGAGACTGGTCCCAGGGCATATAAACCAAGGCAGCTTTTGCACCCATCCAATGCGAAGCTCTTTTCCTTGCACCTGAGATTTGTAACCTGGGGACTAAAGGATTCTGATACACGGTCCTATGTGTGGATTCAGCAAGAGCTCCCGCAGGAAGAGAAACCCCCGATGCTGTGCTGTTGGAAGCTGTGGGGCCTTATGGCTTTCTGAGGAGACTGATACTCAAATCATACCAAACATGGCCTGTGTTCATCTTGTGAGTATGAATGTTAGGTGCACCTAAGACCCAGCCTTGTGGCTACTGTGGAGGGCATCAGGACTTGAATTGGGCAGGCTGTGCCTCATGCCATGCTGAGCAGCCAGCTCAGTGCGACAGGGGTACCTCATCTAATTCCATGAGAACAAGGTTTTTGTTTTAAATAACACAAACATGTTTTGTAGCTTTGTGATAGAGTATAGTCATTTGCTAACCAAACCTAAAAAAACAATTTTGAGTTCTGTTTTTCGGTCAAAACAGTCTAACTGCTGTCCTATCAACTAACAGTTTCAATAGCAGATTCCATAACCAAGACGCAATGCACCATTATTTTCCCCGCTGTATTCCCGCATTCAGTCTGGGCTGCCACAGACAGAAAGCACAAGGGTACTTTTTTCTTGAATTTGTAGTGGAAACCTTGGCAGACAGTAGCTGCTTCAGGCCTGTCAAACAGATGCATGAAATGCACCAGTTTAAATAGGAGTGCTTCATTTTCCACATTATGATTGTTAGAGTACAGCACAGAGCTCAATGATGCTGCTTGTCCTCCTGTTCCCTTCCAAAGGAAAAATCAAACTCACCTTAGGTATTTTGCTCATTTTCAGTTTCTCCCTCAAGTAGCTCCGTGTCTGATGTCTGCCCTTGCTCAACAAAATGCGTGTTGAGCATGTCCTCTGTGTGCCTGTGGATGATCTGATGGGCTGCCAGGATATGCTTCTGCTGAGAGTTCCTCACTGTGCCGAAGGGACAGGAGATGTGTTACTCTGGACGTCAGAACAGATCATTCCCAAAGGTTTTCAAAAGAGTAGAGACAGAAATGATAATTTTGCAAGCCACATATTCTCTTGCTTAAAGCTGACTGGATTAAAGAAAATTTTCTGCGATTTTGGAAGGACACATTCCAAAGGTAATTCAACCTAAATCTCAATATTGCTGCTCACTCTCTGTTCAGTCTAGTCATGCTCCTCCCCACTAGGTTGGCCTTCACTCCACGGCTGAGTGGCTTCCCTCACCTGGCATACCTGTACTCCAAATCCTGCCCTTCTGCAAAGCCCAGCCCAAGTCCAGCTCCTCCCGGTAGTCTTTGACTGAGGCAGCTCACATTTATCATGTCCACACTTGAGTTTGTGCCAGTCTATTCAGTGTTCAAGTGCTTCAGGGGAGTTTCATTTTGATTTTCACCTAGATTATAAATGACCTAAAGGTAAAGATCTTGTCTCATGCTTCTCTTTGTGCTTTAGTTCCTAATATGAAGGGTACTTGTTGACCGATGAATTTGAGTTCATGGCTTTAGCAGTTGTTCCTAGTGTTACATTCTAAGAATATTTATTATCAAGGCTTAGTACATTAAGCATCCCATTTCCCTTTTGAAAAGTGGTAACTGTGATGATGATGATGGTAGCAGTTAGCATTTGTCCTTACTTCGTGCCAGGTATGGTTTTAAATAGCTGGCATATAATTATTCATTTAAACTACTCACAACCCTAAAAGAGTATTATTACTATCCCCATTTTCAGATGAGGCAGCTGAGACACAGAGATTAGGTGATTTGCCTAAAGTCAAACAGCTAGTAAAGCACAATAAGAAGTACCATGGCTTCTATGCTGTTCAGATGTCAGCTAGTTTATATAGGGTAAATCACACAGAAACTTAGAACACTTCACAGCAGTATGGTTGAAAGAATGGGGACCTTGAAGCCACATAGACCACGGTGCAATCTGCAAACTGTGTAACATCTCTAAGCACTAATTTCTTTAAAGTATGAAAACACATCTATAGTTGTTATAAGAAATTTAGATAAGGTATTTCTAAAGATGCTTAATACATTTTCTGGAACTTGGTATGCATTTAAACCTTGGTTGTTACTATTATTTTCATCTATATACAGGTCTTCAAGGTCATGCCCATCTATCAAATTTTAGAAAAATAAGAGTTGGTGGATTAGGAAGACTTTAAGCTCAACTCCTCTCATGGGCACAGCAAAATTACAGCTATTTACAGAGAAACTATGGATGAGAAAGGCCAGAACCTACCAGAAAAGACCTCTACAACTAAAGATAATATAGAACAAACCATAATAGATGGGTAGGATGGGCAGAGTTATGCTATAGTCAAGAGCTGTACCCCTAGTAGGCAACCCTCAAACAGGAAAATTACTACAACTGCAGAGATTCTCCCAACGAGTGAGGCGTCTGAGCCCCACATTGGGCTCCACAGCACAGAGGTCCTGCACTGGTAAGACAGTACTGGAACATTTGGCTTTGAAGACCAGCAGGGCTTGCTTTCAGCAGACCCTGTGAGCTGTGAGAAACAGACTCCACTCTTAAAGGACACACACAAGATCTTATACACTGTGCGATCTACGGCAGAAGAAATAATCTGAAAGGACCATGGGTCCGACCCACCCGTTAATCTTGGAGAGTCTCCCGGGGTGGTAGAAGGTAACTGGACCTCACCCTGGGGATAAAGACACTGGCAGTAACCACTTGGGGGAGCTTGCCCTACCACATGAACACTAGTGCTGATGAGCACTATTTTGTAATCCTCCCTGTAGCTTATTTGCCTTGGGACCTAGGCTACACCCATCAGCCTATAGGCACCAGTAATGGAATACCTCAGGCCAAGCAAGTAGGTGGGCAGGGACTCAGCACCACCCACCAGTGGGCAGGTTACAGTAGAACACCCTAAGCCCACAGCCACCCATGGACATAGTCCTGTCCAGCAGAGGGCCCAGGACCTGGCCCTACACACCAGGACACAGGTAATATAGAACTGGGACCCCCAGGGCCTACTACAGCAAGAGACCTTGGATCCTGGCTCAACCCACCGGTAGGCTGGCCCCAGTCCTGGACCCACTGGGTCCCAGCCATACCAACCAGCAGGACAACACCAGCTCTGAGATACTTTGGGCCCCCAGACAGCCTCCCCAGAATGTAGCCCCCATTCACCAGACACAGAATGAATAAATAAGGTCTTACTGTAAAGCATAGTCAATTATACTCACTATCCTGTGATAAGCCATAGCAGAAAAGAATGTAAAAAGAGGATGCATATATATATATGTATAACTGAATCACTTTGCTGTCCAGGAGAAATTAACACTGTAAATCAACTATACTTCAATAAAAAAAAATTAGGCAGAATAGCAACAAAAAAGGGAACTCTACAGAATGGATGAACAGAGTGAGCAGTAAATGTTTTTAACCAAGAATTAGAAAACAAAGAACTAAACAGATAGAAATACAGTAACTGAAATGAAAAATACACTAGAAGGAATCAACAGTAGATTAAGTAATATTGAGGAATAGATCAGTAAGCTGTAAGAGAGTAGTGGAAATCATTCAAGCTAAACAGAAAAAAATGAAAAGAAATAAGGACAGTATAAAAGACCTCTGGGACAACATCACACACACTAACATTTACCTTACAGGAGTCCCAGAAAGAGAAGGCAGAGAACATATCTGAAGACATAATAGCTGAAGACTTCCCTAACCTGTGAAATGAATGAAACATGCAAGTCAAGGAAGCACAGAGAGAGCCCCAAACAGGATCACCCCAAAGAGGATCACATCAAAACACACTGTAATTAAAATTGCAAAAATCAAAGAGATATTATTAAAAGCAGCAAGGGAAAAGAAACAAGTTATGTACTAGGGAACTCCCATAAGGCTATCAAGCTGACTTTGCAGCAGAAACTCTGCAGGCCAGAAAAGAGTGGCAAGATACAGTTAACATGATGAAAGGGAAAATCTACAACCAAGAATATTCTACCTGGCAAGGCTTTCATTTGGATTTGATACATCAAAAGTTTTCAGATAGGCAAAAGCTAAAAGAGTTCAGTACCACCAAAGCAGCTTTACAAGAAAGGTTAAAGGGACTTCTCTACGAGAAAAAGAAAAGATCAAACTAGAAACATGAAAATTATGGGGAGGAAAAACTCATTGGTAAAGGTAAACATATAGTTAAGGTAGTAAATCAACCACATAGAAAGCTAGTAGGAAGGCTAAAAGAGAAAAGTACTAAAATCACTTATTGCCACAATAAGCAGCTAAGCGATACACAAAGCAATTAGACACAAAATATGAAAAAAATAATTATGAAGGGAGCACAATAAAAATTCAGACTTGTTAAAATGCATTTGAAATTAAGAGATAAAGCACTTAATTATATATAGACAGAGTTGTCTACATCTATGTATAAACCTAATGGTACCCCAAGCCCAAAAATCTACAATAGATACACACAGAGAAAGAAATCCAAATAATACTAAAAATAAGCATTAAAAGGGAAGAGAAGGCAAGAATAAACAAAAGAATTACCGAAACAACCCCAAAAAATGAACAAAATGGTAATACGTGTGTGTGTGTGTGTGTGTGTGTGTGTGTGTGTGTGTGTGTGGAAGAGAAGGCAAGAATAAACAAAAGAATTACTGAAACAACCCCAAAACAATGAACAAAATGGTAATACATGTGTGTGTTGCTTAGTTGCGTCCGACTCTTTGTGACCCCATCGACTGTAGCTCACCAGGCTCCTCTGTCTCTGGAATTCTTCAGTCAAGAATATTGGAGTGGGTGGCCATTCCCTTCTCCAGGGGATCTTCCTTACCTATCAATAATTACTTTAAATGTAAATGAACTAAATGCTCCAATTAAAAGACACAGTGACTGAATGTATACACAAAAGAACCATATATATGCTGCCTATAAGAGACTCACTTGGGACTTCCCTGACAGTGCACTGGGTAAGAATCTGTCTGCCAGTGCAGGGGACTTGGGGTCAATCCCTCGTCTGGGAAGATTTCATATGTCTCGGAGAAACTAAGCCTGTGCACAAAGCTACTATGCACACAGCTACTGAGCCTGCGTGCTGCAACTACTGAAGCCCGCTTGCCTAGAGCCTATGCTCCAAGAGAACCCATCACGAGAGACCTGAGCACTGCAACAGAATAGCACCACCTTGTCACAACCAGAGAAAAGCCCACACAAAGCAATGAAGACCCAGTGCAATCGAAACTAAAAATAAATTAAAAAAAAAAAAGATTCACCTGTCATCAGAGGATAGAAAAAGGTATTATATGCAGAAAGAAATCAACAGAAAAGCAGGGGTGAAATACTTATATCAGACAAAACAAATATTAAAGCAAAGGTTATTACAAGAGTCAAAGAAGGACATTATATAATAATCAAGGGATCAGTCCAAAAAGAAGAAATAATTATAGATATACCCAACACAGGAGCACTTTAGTTCATAAGGCAAATATTAACAGACATAAAGACAGAAGTTAACAGTAACACACAATACTAGGGCGTGTGTGTGTGTGTGAAAGAATTTATTTTACAACAAGACCTAGGATATGGGTCCCTCTGTCACAAGCATTGCAAAATGAAATTATTCAGAAATTTCTCTGCAGTGAAATACAAACAGCTTTCCTGCAAGAATAGTCTTCCTGCAAGAATAGTCTTCTCTTCATCTAGAAATTTCCATATTTACAGAAAACCCTCAAACATTTTAATCTTTGTTTGACTCCATCCAAGTTTCCAATACTAGGCACTTTAACACCCCACTTACATCAATGAACAGGTCATCCACATATATAATTAAT
This sequence comes from Neotragus pygmaeus, assembly GCA_006410875.1. Lineage (NCBI taxonomy): Eukaryota > Metazoa > Chordata > Mammalia > Artiodactyla > Bovidae > Neotragus > Neotragus pygmaeus. The sequence goes on along the minus strand of SJYV01016911.1, from coordinate 487,999 downwards.
AAGGAAACACTGGCCTTAAATGACACACCAGATCAGATGTACTGACTAGATATATATACAGAACATGTAATCCAAAAGCAGAAGAATATATTTTCCTTCCAAGTGCACAAGGAACATTCCCCAGAATAAATTACACGCTAGGCCACAAGATGCCTATTGTCAAATTCAGACTTAAATTGAAGAAAGTAGGGAAAACCACTAGATCATTCAGGTATGACCTAAATCAAATCTCATACGACTATACAGTGGAAGTGAGAAATAGATTCAAGGGATTAGAACTAATAGAGTGCCTGAAGAACTATGGATGGAGATTCGTAACATTGTACAGGAGAAAGGGATTAAGACCATGCTCAAGAAAAAGAAATGCAAAAAAGCAAAATGGTTGTCTGAGGCCTTACAAATATTTGAGAAAAGAAGAGAAGTTAAAGGCAAAGGAGAAAAGGAAAGATATATCCTTTTGAATGCAGAGTCCCAAAAGAATAGCAAGGAGAGATAAGAAAGCCTTCTTCAGTGATCAGTGCAAAGAAATAGAGGAAAACAACAGAATGGGAAAGACTAGAGATCTCTTCAAGAAAATTTGACATACCAAGGGAACATTTCAGGCAAAGATGGGCACAATAAAGGACAGAAACGGTATGGACCTTACAGAAGCAGAAGATACTAAGAAGTGGTGGCAAGAATACACAGAACTGTACAAAAACATCTTCATGACCCAGATAATCATGATGGTGAGATCACTCACCTAGAGCCAGACATCCTGGAATGCGAAGTCAGGTGGGCCTTAGGAAGCATCACTATGAANGTGAAGAGTTGACTCACTGGAAAAGACTTTGATGCTGGGAGGGATTGGGGGCAGGAGGAGAAGGGGATGACCGAGGACGAGATGGCTGGATGGCATCACGGACTCGATGGACGTGAGTCTGAGTGAACTCCGGGAGTTGGTAATGAACAAGGAGGCCTGGCGTGCTGCGATTCATGTTGTCGCAAAGAGTTGGACACGACTGAGTGACTGAACTGAACTGATTAAAAGATAATATTGGAGTTCAAAAAAAATAGAATCTTATAGAAATTCACTCATGATACCTTTTAATTTTTCAATGCTTGGTCCTTTAACACCAAGTTTGGGGAATTTTGAAGCTTTTCAGTAACATGAAAGTAGAAAACCTTGGTACTTTTTATTAATTTAAGTAACTTCAAAGTCATTAAGAACTGCCTTTGAAACAGAGTAGAAAATAAGCCTACATGTCTATGTAGTCACTGAGGTAGATAAGGGCCCAGAGTTCCTGGCCAGGAATAAGCCACAATGTTTATTTATGGATCCCTCTGTCCTGGCTTTGGCACAATGAGAATAAAATTGTTTGGAAGACTGTACTATGTTCCTGCTCCTAGCCTCAGTGGTAAGGGGGAAAGGCTCTTCTCCCAGACACTTGCTGCTCTCACACTGACGATTCCCCTTGATATAAGAGAGGGAGAAAATGAGAGGATGAGCACTGCTATAGGTACGCGAGATGCCCCCTGTCCCAGATGCCCGCATCCCACAGGTGTAGCCAGGAACAGCCGAAAGTAAACAGGTCGAGTCTGTGGCTATGTGACAGTTCTTCCCATTAATTCCTCCCTTAGCTCTTAGCTGTCATCATGTCTATCAGTCAAGTATTTATCCACTCAATGGGATAGATGAATTGAAAACTCTGGATTGTCTTAGCTATAGCTGCTCAAGTCTATAATCAGAAACCTTGAAGGGGCCAAAGCGGGCATTCTTGCATCCAGGTCCTGGGCATTCCACTGCCTGATGATTCTGCTCTCTCTCTGAACAGATGTGCAGCTCGTCTCCATCATGTCCAGGGCTCCAGGGCCCCCAGATTCAGAGACCCCAGCGACCATATTCTCCTCTTCCTTCTCTGGTCCCTTGGCTGGGTCTCACCATCTGTGGCTTTCTTCCTCCCTCCCCCAAACCAGCCCCCATCACTCAGAGAGCACTCCCAGCCCTGCTGTCACATGAAGGGAGCACAGGGATGCTCGCTTCAGAGCTGCTGACCATCTGTGCCCAGTTCACAGCATGAGACCTGTGTGTGTCACGAAAGGTGGGTAATATTAACTTTGCTGTACGTCTACTTTCTTACAACACTTTGCAAATTGATTCTTTTCACATTGATTTACAGGTAAGTGGGAGAGACGGTAAAAGTATACCTCCACTTTAGTCAACGTTAAATACTGTGTATATATATACACAAATACCAGCAGAAAGTAGGAAACACATTTACAGTTGTTGGGTTAGAGCTGCAATCACCAGCTATTGTCAGTCATACAGAGCTCAGAGAACCTGATCAAAGTCACAGAATAACATATTAACATATTTAATGTGTAGTTTAAGGAGCACGAGCTATGTACAGCTCCAAAACTCATACACGAGTGTGGACAGTTTTTAAAATCTCATTTGTCACTTTTTCTTATTGCTTTCAGTATTTATTCATTCTACTTAGCTTCCATTGAAATATAATAGAGTCACCAAATATTTAAGAAAAATTGGAAAAGAAAACCTTTTAAAATAGTGAAGCTTTTTTCCTTTCCTTTTTGCAAAAAAAAAAAAAAGCAGCAGCAGCAGCATATTCAACTCAGGGAGGATACAGCCCATTCAAATTGTGGACTGTAGTGCCACTGGTGAAAAATGCTGGGATTGTGGGGGTGTTTCTTTTACATCACCTCATCCGTTGTTACTNAAAAAAAAAAAAAAGCAGCAGCAGCAGCATATTCAACTCAGGGAGGATACAGCCCATTCAAATTGTGGACTGTAGTGCCACTGGTGAAAAATGCTGGGATTGTGGGGGTGTTTCTTTTACATCACCTCATCCGTTGTTACTATACTGTTGTTTGCACAGTGATAAAAATCAAGGGTGAAAATGGGGCAAGAAAGGAGAGGAAAGAACCTTGTGCTCGTGCAAGTTCCTCTGCCGCTGCAGGGCCAGTGCCACCTGCTTCTCGGCTTTCTTCACCAGCCGGTCTTCTTCTTGCAGTGCGTGGCTGGTGCGCAGCTCCTGGATCAACTCCAGTCGCTTCTCTTTCCCTTCAAACATCTGTATCAAATCAAATCAGAGAGACCCGAAAATCAGCATTGCAGTGCAGGCACGAGGCCTTGCAGGCAGTGACCGGTGAGGTGCTCACGAACCGCGGGTTCTGCTCTGCCGTTCAGGGCCACAGACCAGGTGTATGCCACTGAGCTGGGCGTCAGCCCTGTTTTCTGAAGCTCCTTCAGCTGTTCAGGCAGACAAGGAACTCAACTATCAGGTAACCATTGACTGAATTTCTTAAAATGCCTCTCAAAGACAAGGTGACAATTCTAGGGTCATGTTAAGAAACTCAAAGACAAGGTGACAATTCTAGGGTCATGTTAAGAAACTAGAACCTTCCCTTCATTTCCTGGTTCTTCCCCTAAGAAGCCTGGGGGTGGTATTTTTCATTGTCATTTTTCTTTTCTGAGAGATCTGCTCCTGGTCTAGAATACATAACCTAATGTCTGAACTTCACTGTGGCATTTCACCTGCAGAAATACTGGCAGGAGGACAGGGAATAGTGCTGAACGCAAGACGCTCATCCAGCCTCCCTGGACTGAGTCACCATAACTGAGTCTCTTAAGAGTTATAGCTGTCTGGGGAAGAAAAATGTTTTAGCTGAGACTTTACATCAGTCCCTTTTTAAACTTAAGAAGCACAATGATCTGACTAAGGCTTTACGGTCAGGAAGACCAGAGTTGAATTTGCTGGCAGTTCACATAATCTCACTCAGGCTTGTATTACTCACCTGTTAAATGGGTAATTGATAGAAAAAAAATATGCTGATATATGTAGAGCAAAGAATATATAATGTGAGCATACAGTAAGAATTCAAAACTATAGTTATTTACTTAGCTATTTCATTTACTATTCATGCACTGCTAGCTAACATGCAAACTCAGATTATTATGACTGTGGAAAATTAGAGAATCCACTTGGTTTGTGATGCTTAATAGTCAAAATTCATGTATGAAAACTGCTGGATTTACCAATTCCATGGAAGGCACTAGCTTCATATTGTCTTGGTTACACACAGGAAACAGGTGGCTCCTTTCCTTCCTTGATACTGTGCCACTCACTCGGGCCAGCTATGGCAGCAAAAGGGAAAGAGTAGGAAACTCAACAGCATCTTTCCACGGGACAGCAGGGTGTGGGAGGCAATTCACCCCAAGGAAACAAGCACAGGTGCACTCTGTGAATCTAGTCTCAAAGGAGAGGAACAGGGCCAGGGTCCACCCTACACACCATGTTTTGAACAACTCTGCCCCGGAGCAACTTTTGAAGGTAGATCACAGCCATTTCTATATCTTCTTCTTCCTAAAAAAACAAAGAACGAAGCAGCTTGAGAACGGCAGCAGTTGCCATCAAATACTTTTTTGAAGATTTATATCTAGCAAAAAAGCTAGACACCAGAAGGATTTAAAGAGAAACAAAAAATCACCCTTTTTTGACCATATAGGACTTTAAACATGACATTAAAGTATTGTCAAAATTCATTATATTTTTCATGATAAGATATCATTGGTAAATTATATCAAAAGCAAAAAATTCACCCACTGTCGTGCTATCCTTACAAGTTAAGCCATTTTCATTTTTTCTATATTCCTTTCCAACAAAATCTTGAAGCAGTAGGTATTGCTAATAACATCCCTTTTGCAATAGTTTTTTTTTTTTTTCATGTTTAATCATTAGTAGACAAAGAATGCAGGCTTCCCTGGTGGGTCAGTAGTAAAGAATCTACCTGTCAATGCAGGAGATGCAGGAGACAAGGGTTTGATCCCTGGGTTGGGAAGATCCCCTGGAGAAGGAAATGGCAACCCTCTCCGGTATACTTGTCAGGGAAATCCCATGAACAGAGGAGCCTGGCAGGCTACAGTCCATGGGGTTGCAAAGGTCAGACACAACTTAGTGATTGAGCATGAAGTTGAGACAAAGAATGCAGATGGGGTACATTGGAGTCAAAAATGAGGTGCTTTTCACAAGAATTTAGCTAAACTGGTAAAATCAGAATATAATGGACAAAATCAGCAATCTACAAAAATCACCTTAAATAAGTATGTGTAAAGGCAAAAAGAGCAGAGTCTACAAATTTAATTAAAACCCCTCTGAATGCAAAAGATATCAGTAGTGGTATCAATGGCATTAACACTTGTGAAAGACATGTTAACCACAGGCAGTGGTTAGNCAAAAATCATCTTAAATAAGTATGTGTAAAGGCAAAAAGAGCAGAGTCTACAAATTTAATTAAAACCCCTCTGAATGCAAAAGATATCAGTAGTGGTATCAATGGCATTAACACTTGTGAAAGACATGTTAACCACAGGCAGTGGTTAGCACAAAGTCTAGAAGAGGATGCTGCCCAGAAGCGCACTGTGGCCAGTCAGCAGGAGCATTCCTGCCCCTCCAGAGATCTCAGAGCCATTGGAGGTGCTAGTGAGATCTCCCATCAACTCCCCCGCTCTGGCAAAGCACAACCTCATGTGCAGTTTGGCTCTGTGTGAGAACGTCCCTGTGTTGGGAGAGAACAAGCTGACCTCCCGAGAGCAACATCCTGACATAGCAGGCAGTTATAGTTCTCTCTGTAAAGTATGTTGTTGTTGTTCAGTTGCTAAGTTGTGTCAACTCTTTGCGATCCCACGGACTGCAGAATGCCAGGCTCCTGTCCTTCACCATCTTCTGGAGTTTGCTCAAACTCATGTCCCATGAGTTGGTGATGCTATCTATCTATCTCATCCTTTCCTGCCCCCTTCTCCTTTTGGCTGCAATCTTTCCGACATCAGGGTCTTTCCCAGTGACTTCGCTCTTTGCATCAAGTGGTCAAAGTATTGGAGTTTTAACGTTAGCATCAGTCCTTCCAATGAATATTCAGAGTTGATTTCCTTTAGGACAGACAGGTTTGACCTCTGTGCAGTCCAAGGGACTCTCAAGAGTCTTTTCCAGCACCATAGTGCAAAAGTAACAATTCTTCAGTGCTCAACCTTCTTTATGGTCTAACTTTCACATCCGTACATGACTACTAGAAAAACCATAGCTTTGACTATAAATAACAAATTTGCAAGTTTGTGGCATTTCCAGCAGTTTCTTGTGAGTTTTCTGAGTCAGTCCTTTAAATCCTAACCAACTCTGGAAATGCTGACTAAACTGAGTGTGGGGCCCTGAGAAGGTAAGGCACAGCCCTGGAGTCAGAGTGAGCTCTCTGGCCAATCTTAACCCAGAAGCTGGCCTGTTTTGATGATTCCTTGCTAATTCCAGCTATCATCAACCACTTCATGTGGGAATGCAGTTACAGTATCTAATCATCATTTCATCTTCTTATCTGACATACATCAGGATTACTTTCTGATGCCTATTTTTCTTGGGAAGATTTCATTCTTTGTGTATTTATTCTGGAAAAGGACTGGATTTAGATTTCATTTTGCTTTTTTTTCCCTGTGTACATCTGAAATATAAGGGTAAAGGAAATGTAATTCAGGTCTTGGGAAATGAATATGGTTATATTAGGTTTGTTTTTAACCCAAACTATCTGGAGAACAAACAGATAGCAAAGCTGAATTTAGCTTTTCAAATAAAAAAAGCCTCAAACTTACATTGGAACTCATCTCCAGGGTTGGAGTTGGAAGTCGAGGTTGAGGTACTGGCTTTCTTTGAAGAAAACGCATAGGTTTCTTTGCTTTGACATCCTTATTCTTCTTTTCCAACAGTGCCTGAAATAACACCAGTGTCTGACAATGATATGTCAATATATGTTCATCAACTGTAGCAAGTGTACTGCTCTGGTGGTGGATATTGATAATGGGGGAGGTTATACCTATGTGGGAATAAGAAAGTATTTCTACCTTCCTCTTAATTTAGCTGTGAATCTAAAATTGCTCTGAAAAGTGAAGTCTTTAAAAAAGAATCAGTGTCATTTCTTACATTTGTATTTTTTCCTACTACCAGATCAGTCAGAAACAATCTGCTCTATGGCCTTGCTAGGACAGTTTGAGAGAGTACAAACTAGGGTGCACCTATGATATTCCATGAATAAGTTAACCACTAAACAAACACGAAACATTCTGGGTGTATCCATTTTAATAAAAAGTTTTGGAGACTTTAAAAATGTTTTTGAGTTTTTAAAAAGTTCTATGATGTGTGTATGCAAGCAAATCCCCCAACTTCTGTTCTTCCACATAAGCTAATCTGCTGTTTTAAATGACTTGTCTGGGGCAATAGAAAATTGTCCTGTGCAGTGTCTGACTGAAACGTATAGTATATTTTATTGTTATGGGGGAAATGAGGGGTATTAATTGGCAATTGTTTTCAAGTGAAGACAGCTTGACTTTGGGCTTGAGGCCAAGCACATCAAGATTTTTAAATCTAGTTCCTTGTGAAAGAATGTGTTTCTATTTCAACATGCATTATATATATATTATATATATTTTATTTTTGATCATCAAAAAATCCTGACAGAATTATACATAAGGTTTTGTTCATTGGTTCCATTTTCAGACATAGGGGGATGTTTTCAGCTTAAAAGTATCAAAAATGTTATCTCTGTGATTTTAAAATTTAAAACCACACTTTAATTACTTTTTCATCATTTAATAATTTTTACACTATTTTTCCACAAAAACATAAATAAGTGACAAAACAAACACTAAGTCAAGAGTTAAGATTTATAAAAAATATGCTAATTATGAGTAAAATTTGGAGACACATCCAATTACCATGGCTGTAATAGAGGCTCTGAGTTTCTTGAAAATAAATCTGATGGCAAATATATATATATATATAAAACGGCTCTGTGATAACCAAAACTACCAAATCAACAGGAAGCAGCAGTGGATTAAAAGTAGAGTTGACCCTTGAACGACATAGGTTTGAACTGCATGGATCCACTTTTATACAGATTTTTTTTTTTCAATAAATATATTATAAAATTTTTTGGAGATTTTTGACAATTTGAAGAAACTTCCATATGAACCACACAGTCTAGAAATATAGAAAAAGTCAGGTATGTCATGAATGCATAAAATATATGTAGCTATTAGTCTGTGATTATCCTTTTGCCGTTGTTCAGTTGTTAAGTCATGTCTGACTCTTTGCAGCTGCATGGACTGCATCACACCAGGTTTCCTTGTCTTTCAAAACTCTTGTCCATTGAGTCATTGTTTCCATCCAACCATCTTATCCTCTGTTGCCCTCTTCTCCTCCTGCCCTCAATCTTTCCCAAGACTACACACAAATCTATTATAAAAAGTTAAAAGTTTATTGAACTTATGTACACACTTACAGACCATACGTGATGCCATTCAAAGTCAAGAGAAACATAAACAAAGATGCAATATTAAATGATAATTGCACAAAACTGTAGGACATACTATACTACTATAATAAATTCATAACTAACTCCTGTTGCTTTTGCTGTGAACTTAAGTGTTGTTACAAACCTAGAGGCATTAAAAAGCAGAGACATTACTTTGCCTTCAAAGGTCCATATAGTCACAGCTATGGCTTTTCCAGTAGTCAAGTATGGATATGAGAGTCAGACCATAAAGAAGGCTGAGTGCTGAAGAACTGATGCTTTTGAATTGTGGTGCTGGAGAAGACTCAAGAGTCCCTGGAACAGTAAGGAGATCAAGCCAGTCAATCCTAAAAGAAATCAACTCTGAATATTCACTGGAAGGACTGAGACTGAGGCTAAAGCTCCAATACTTTGGTCACCTGATATGAAGAGCTGACTCACTGGAAAAGACCCTGATGTTGGAAGGGGACGACAAAGGACAAGATGGTTGGATGGCATCACCAATTCAATGGACATGAGTTTGAGCAAGCTCTAGGAGATGGTGAAGGACAGGGAAACCTGGTGTTCTGCAGTCTATGAGTTGCAAAGAGTCAGACATGACTGAGCGACTGAACAAGCATTGTGAGTGTCCACTTAAAATGTAAGGTGATGCCAAGCATCTGAAGGAGCAATTCGTCTCTGCAATAACCTGCATGTCATGGTAACAACTGATCTCTAGCAGTTCTTGTATATTTTTCACTGTGTTTAGTGCAATACCAAAAACCTTGAGTAACAACATGGGACCCATATGAAGTGCCACTAGTGATGGCTGGGTTTGCTTCCAAGAAGGAGAGAAAAGTCATGATGTTATAAGAAAAAGGTGAAGTGCTTTATATGCACCATATGGAGGTTTGCAGCCACCATCCCCCACCATTTCAGGATAAATGAATCTAGTGTAAGGACCACTGTGAAAAAAGAAAAAGAAATTCAATAAGCCATGGTTACAAGCAGATGTGAAAACCTTGCACCATTTGCAAAACACCTTATCTCATGTTGAAAATGAAGCTTTCATGTGGATGCAGGATTGCTATAAGAAAGGCATACTTGGACTTCCCTGGTGGTTCAGTGGGTTAAGAATCTGCCTGCCAGTACAGGGGACATAGGTTCAATCCCTGGTCCAAGAAGATTCCGCCTGCCATGGAACAACTAAGCCCACGTGCCACAACCACTGACAACCACGTGCTCTAGAGCCCGTGCTCCGCAACAAGAGAAGCCACTGCAATGAGAGGCCTGCACACCTCAACCAGAGAGTACCCCACTGGCTACAACTAGAAAAACGCAGAAACAAAGACCAGCACAGTCAAAAGTAAAGGACAGAGCATAATTTGATGAGTTTTGGGGGGATAAAAGAAAGGCACACCTATAGACTCTAATATGATTCAAACGAGCTTGCCAGATGCCACTCGTGGTAAAGAATATGCCTGCCAATGCAAGAGATGTGGGTTCAAGCCCTGGGTTGGGAAATCCCCTAGAGTAGGAAATGGCAACCCACTCCAGTATTCTTGCCTGGGAAATTCCTGGACAGAGGAGTATGGTAGGCTATATTCGATAGTACAGAGTTAGACATGATTGAGCATGCACGTGTGCACACACACGATTAAAAAAAAATTGAAGTTATTATATGAGAACTNCATTACTTTGCCTTCAAAGGTCCATATAGTCACAGCTATGGCTTTTCCAGTAGTCAAGTATGGATATGAGAGTCAGACCATAAAGAAGGCTGAGTGCTGAAGAACTGATGCTTTTGAATTGTGGTGCTGGAGAAGACTCAAGAGTCCCTGGAACAGTAAGGAGATCAAGCCAGTCAATCCTAAAAGAAATCAACTCTGAATATTCACTGGAAGGACTGAGACTGAGGCTAAAGCTCCAATACTTTGGTCACCTGATATGAAGAGCTGACTCACTGGAAAAGACCCTGATGTTGGAAGGGGACGACAAAGGACAAGATGGTTGGATGGCATCACCAATTCAATGGACATGAGTTTGAGCAAGCTCTAGGAGATGGTGAAGGACAGGGAAACCTGGTGTTCTGCAGTCTATGAGTTGCAAAGAGTCAGACATAACTGAGCGACTGAACAAGCATTGTGAGTGTCCACTTAAAATGTAAGGTGATGCCAAGCATCTGAAGGAGCAATTCGTCTCTGCAATAACCTGCATGTCATGGTAACAACTGATCTCTAGCAGTTCTTGTATATTTTTCACTGTGTTTAGTGCAATACCAAAAACCTTGAGTAACAACATGGGACCCATATGAAGTGCCACTAGTGATGGCTGGGTTTGCTTCCAAGAAGGAGAGAAAAGTCATGATGTTATAAGAAAAAGGTGAAGTGCTTTATATGCACCATATGGAGGTTTGCAGCCACCATCCCTCACCATTTCAAGATAAATGAATCTAGTGTAAGGACCACTGTGAAAAAAGAAAAAGAAATTCAATAAGCCATGGTTACAAGCAGATGTGAAAACCTTGCACCATTTGCAAAACACCTTATCTCATGTTGAAAATGAAGCTTTCATGTGGATGCAGGATTGCTATAAGAAAGGCATACTTGGACTTCCCTGGTGGTTCAGTGGGTTAAGAATCTGCCTGCCAGTACAGGGGACATAGGTTCAATCCCTGGTCCAAGAAGATTCCGCCTGCCATGGAACAACTAAGCCCACGTGCCACAACCACTGACAACCACGTGCTCTAGAGCCCGTGCTCCGCAACAAGAGAAGCCACTGCAATGAGAGGCCTGCACACCTCAACCAGAGAGTACCCCACTGGCTACAACTAGAAAAACGCAGAAACAAAGACCAGCACAGTCAAAAGTAAAGGAGAGAGCATAATTTGATGAGTTTTGGGGGGATAAAAGAAAGGCACACCTATAGACTCTAATATGATTCAAACGAGCTTGCCAGATGCCACTCGTGGTAAAGAATATGCCTGCCAATGCAAGAGATGTGGGTTCAAGCCCTGGGTTGGGAAATCCCCTAGAGTAGGAAATGGCAACCCACTCCAGTATTCTTGCCTGGGAAATTCCTGGACAGAGGAGTATGGTAGGCTATATTCGATAGCACAGAGTTAGACATGATTGAGCATGCACGTGTGCACACACACGATTAAAAAAAAATTGAAGTTATTATATGAGAACTTTAAGTACAAGGAAGGTGAGGATCTAAAGCTGGAAAATTTAATGCCAGAAAAGGATGTTTTGATAATTTTCTAAAGAGGTTTGGCTTAAACCAAGATAACAGAAGTAGCTTCTCCTGACCAAAAGGCAGAAGATTCCCAGACACCATTAAGAAAATCTTTGAGGGGAAAGAATATCTTCCTGAACAGGTTTTTAATGCTGATGAAAGTACCCTACTCTGGGGGAAAATGCCACAAACGATACTTTTTAGTAAGGAGGAGAAGTAGCACCAGGATTCGAGGCAGGAGAGGAAATACTAACTCTGTTTTGTGCAAATGCAGTTAGGTTATGATCAGAACTGCCTTATCTACAAAGCTGCTAAGACCCCAACCTTGAAGGGAAAATGACAATCACCAGCTGCAAATCTTCTGGCTGTAAAAGAAAGCCTGGACAGGTTCCAGGTTTCTGGATTGGTTCCATTAATTAATGTGTTGTTACTAAAGTCAGGAAGTACCTTGCCAAAAAGGACTGCCTCTTAAAGTTCTTTAGTATTGGACAATGTCCCTGTTGACGTTCACTGTTTTTCAGTCACTAAGTCATGTCCAACTCTCTGCAACCCCATGGACTACAGACACCAGGTGTCCCTGTCCTTCACCATATCCCAGAGTTTGCTCAAATTTATGTCCATTGAGTCAGTGATGCCATTCAACCATCTCATCCTCTGTCATCCCCTTCTCCTTTGCCTTCAATCCTTCCCAGCATCAGGGCCTTTTCCAATGAGTCAGTTCTTCGCATCATGTAGCCAAAGTACTGGAACTTCAACTTCAGCATCAGTCCTTCCAAAGAATATTCAGGATTGATTTCCTTTAGAATCAACTGGTTTGATCTCCTTGCAACCCAAGGGACTCTCAAGAGTCTCCTTTAGCACCACATTTCAAAAGCACCAATTCTTTGGCACTCAGCTTTCTTTATAGTTCAACTCTCACATCCATACATGACCACTGGAAAAACCATACTTTGACTCAACGGACCTTTGTCAGCAAAGTGATGTGTCTGCTTTTTAATACACTGTCTTGGATTGTCATAGCTTTCCTTCCAAGGAGCAAGCATCTTTTCATTTCATGGCTGCAGTCACCATCGGCAGTGATTTTGGAGCCCAAGAAAATAGTCTGTACTGTTTTCATTTTTACCCCATCTACTTGCCATGAAGTGATGGGACCAGAAGCCATAATCTTAATATTTTGAATGTTGATTTTTAAGTCAGTATTTGCACTCTCCTCTTTCACCTTCATCACCTTCATCTTTTTCTTTCATCAAGAGGCTCTTCAGTTCCTCTTTGCTTTGTGCCATTAGGGTTGTGTCATCTGCATATCTGAGGTTGTTGATATTTCTCCCAGAAATCTGGATTCCAGGTTGAGCTCCATCCAGCCCAGCATTTCACATGATATACTCTCCATACAAGTTAAATAAGCAGGGTGACACTGTACAGCCTTGACGTACTCCTTTCCCAATTTGGAACCAGTCTGTTGTTCCATGTCCAGTTCTAACTGTTGCTTCTTGACCTGCATACAGATTTCTCAGGAAGGCAGGTCAGGTGGTCTGATATTCTCATCTTTTGAAGAATTTTCCACAGTTTGTTGTGATCCACACTGTCAAAAACTTTAGCATAGTCAAAAAAGCAGAAGTAGATGTTTTTCTGGAATTCTCTTGCTTTTTCTATGATCCAGTGGATGTTGGCAATTTGATCTCTTGTTTCTCTGCCTTTTCTAAATCCAGCAGCTTGTACATCTGGAAGTTCTTGGTTCACATACTGCTGAAGCCTAGCTTGAAGGAGTTTGAGCATTACTTTGCTAGCATGTGAAATGAGCACAGTTGTACGGTAGTTTGAACCTTCTTTGACTCTACCCTTCTTTGGGGTTGGAATGAAAACTGACCTTGTTTAGCCCTGTGGCCACTGATAAGTTTTCCAAATTTGGTGGCATATTGATACAGCGTTTTAACAGCATCATCTTTTAAGATCTGAAATAGCTCAGCTGGAATTCAATCACCTCCATTAGCTTTGTTTGTAGTAACACTTCCTAATAAGGTCCACTTGACTTCACACTCCAGAATGTCTGGCTCTAGGTCTGTGACCACATCATTGTGGTTATCTGGGTCATTAAGACCTTTTTATGTACAGTTCTGTGTATTCTTGCCACCTCTTCTTAATGTCTTCTATTTGTTTGGTCCTTACCATTTCTGTCCTTTATTGTGCCCATCGTTGTATGAAAGGTTCTCTTTGTATCTCTTGAAGAGATATCTAGTCTTTCTCATTCTATCATTTTCCTCCATATCTTTGCACTGTTCACTTAAGAAAGCTTTCTTACCTCTCCTTGCTATTCTTTGGAAATCTTCATTCAGATGGATATATCTTTTCCTTTCTCATCTCTTCTTTTCTCAGCTATTTGTAAGGCCTCCTCAGACAACCATTGTGCCTTCTTGGATTTCTTTTTCTTGGGGATGGTTTTGGTCACTGCCTCACATACAGTGTTACAAACCTCCCTCCATAGTTCTTCAGGGAGTCTATCAGATATAATCCCTTGAGTCTATTTGTTACTTCCACTGTATAATCATTAGGGATTTGATTTAGGTCGTACCTAGCCATTCAGAATCCCATGAGTTCAACAACAAAGGCATCAAAGTGATCTACTTGCCCCTGAAGACAATGGCTGTAATTCAGCCTCTAGATCAGCAGGTCATAAGGACTTTAAAGGCTTGTTACACATGGTACTTTATGGAAAGGATTATTTATTAAAGGATTATTAATGCAGACACCATGCAAGTCTGCCATTGAAGATGCCATCACTGTTACAGAAAAAGTTGTGAAAGTCAATAAGCCCTAAACAATAAATTCCTGCTGGAGAAAACTGTGTTCAGATTTTATGCATGACTTCACAGGATTTATGACAAAGCCATTCAAGGAAATCATGAAAGAGATTCTGGAGATTGCTAAAAAGGTGGTGGTGGGGGTGAAGGGTTTCAAGACATGGATCTGAGTGCCAAACAATTGATGCTTTTGAACTGTGGTGCTGGAGAAGACTTGAGAGTCTCCTGGACAGCAGGTAGATCAAACCAGTTGATCCTAAAGGAAATCAACCCTGAATATTCATTGGAAGGGCTGGTGCTGAAGCTGAAGCTCCAATACTTAGGCCACCTGATGTGAAGAGCTGACTTACTGGAAAAGATCCTGATGCTGGGAAAGACTAAGAGTAAGTGGAGAAGGAGGTGACAGAGGATGAGATGGTTGGATGGCATCACTGACTCAATGGACATGAGTTTGAGCAAACAGTGAAGGACAGGGGAGCCTCACATGCTGCAATTCATGGGGGTCGCAGAGTTGGACACAATGTAGTGACTGAACAACAGCAGAAGGATACCACGCCAGAGGAATGAACAGAAGATGACCTGATGGAGGTGACTGCTTCCAAAGGAGTGCCACACAGTGAGGAAGTGCATGTAGAAGAACCAGGGACAGAAAACACCTGATGGATGATCCGAGAGAGCCATTTTGATTACTCAAGGCTGCATCTGACTTCACGTAAGACATAGACCCTTCTATGGTCAGTTCTATGGCACTGAAACAAAAAGCAAATGATGAAAGAAGGATCGGTACCATATAGAAACATCTGTAGAGAAGTGAAAAACCAAAAAAGTCAGACAGCAATTAAATGTATTTCTGTCAAGTTACACGGGGTGTGCCTACCTCTCCGGCCTCCCCTTCCACCTCCTCTATCTCTTCCATCTCTGCCTCCTCTGAGACAGCAAGACCAACCTCTCATCTTCCTCCTCCTCAGTCTATTCAACACAGAGACCATAAAGATGAAGACCTTTATTGTGATCCACTTCCATTTAATGAACGGTAAATAATCATCCTGCCATACAGTTAATAAATTTATCTGTTATGCACGTGTGCAAGTGTCTCTGTGTAAAAATCGAATAACTATACATTTTCATGTCATCAGGATCACCTAAGTATCATATGGAGCATCAAGTCCAAGACTTGTATTAAATTCAGTGAAGTAAGACCAAACAAGGAAGCTGTGCTACAGATTTCAATTGAAAAAACAGTTTCAAGAAGGAAAGAAATCACCAGTCATATACTACAGAGAACTGCTGTGTGGGAGCTAGCAATGTAGAGGGCACTACTGGACAACAGCAGACTCACTGGAGAGTCTGTTTTAAAGTCTAATTTGTCCGAAGAAAGAGATCAAGATGGTGGAGTAGGACACAGAACTCACTTCCTCCACTGAGCATATCAAAAATATATTTAATTTTTCCAAAGACTGTTCTACAAATACACATGTGGAACAATTTTCAGTGAAAACTACCTGGAGACTCACGGACTCTTGCACAAACACAGCTGTAAGACCTATATTGAATTGGGCAGAAAGAAGAGAGAAGTGATTAAGGCAAGATTTCCCAGGGGATTCGGAAGAGGGGGACGTTAACACAGGCAGAGATCTTCCCAAGAGAGTGAGCAGTTTGAGTCACATATTGGGCATCCCAGCCCTGGGGTCTGACACAGGGACCACAAGTCTCCTTGGCTGGTTAGAGAGCCAGTGGGAGTAACAGGAGGACTGTAGGAAGCCTGGACTCTGCTTGTAAAGAGGACTTGCATGCTTGATTGCTCATAAAGCAGAACAAAGAGGGTGGGCTGAAAATTGCATGGGTGGCTGGTTGGTTTCTCATGAATTCCTTGGCATGCAGACCAGCCTAAGCCAAGAGAACGCTCCAGCCCTCTTGGGAACTTGGCTGTGAGATACAGAAGTGGTTCAGACATAAAGCAGCATCTGAACACGGTCGGGGGACAGCCATCTCTGGTGCTTACAGAGGCAGGGCAGCAGGGATAGTCCAGATCTCTTGTCATAGTGCGACCACTATGGCCTGTGCCAAGGTTTGCACTCTAATCCATGCCAACTACCCCCGCCAACCCCCTTGCACCAGCATTGTTCTCATCTGGGGCAAGCGTGTCAGAGCTGAGAAGGGGGATAGGGTACACTTGGAAGGAATGGAGCCAGCTCTGACCCAATCCTCAGGGCTTCTGCTACAACAACATGGTATAGGAGCTCACCCTCAACAGGGCAGTATGGCCACCAAGCAGAGGGGAAACTTTGTCTTACAACTGGCTTCAGCCCTAGCACCTCCACCTCTAGCCCCACCTCCTACCAAGGTGATAGATGCCAATATGCCCTGAGAAAACATCACTTGAGTTCATGTCAAACCCAACTCTCCCACCAAAGCTACTGGTACAGACAGACTGTATAGGGATGCTCCCACATAAGGACACCCCTTCAAGACCACAACAGGTAACTGTTTCATCTGATTTCATAGAAGCAGAAAGAAAACCAAAATGAGAAGACAGAGGAATGTGTCTTAATTGAAAGAGTAAGTCAAAACCCCTGAAAGAGACTTCCTTGGTGGTCCAGTGGCTAAGGCTCCATGTTCCCAACGCAGTGGCCCGAGTCTGATCCCTTGTTAGGGAATTAGATCCCACACGCCGCAACTAAGAATCAGTGTGCCATGACTAAAGATCCCATGTAGTGCAACTAAGACCCAGCACAGCCAACTAAATAAATATAGACATTTAAAAAAAAAACCTGAAAAAACAACTAAACAGAAATAAACAATTTACCAGATAAAGAATTTGAAGCATCAGTAATAAGTGTGCTAACTGAATTAGAAAAAAGGATAGATGAACATCATGATAATTTTAACAAGGAACTAAAAAATATTAAAAAGGACTAGTCAGAACAAAGAATACAATAACTGAAATAAAGAAAACACATTAGAAGGCATGAATAGGTTACTGGTGATAAAGAAGAGGCATAAGTGATCTGGAAGATAGAATAACAGAAATCATCTAATCAGAACAGGAAAAGGAAAACAAACAAAAAAAATGAGAATAGTTTAATGGATCTATGGGACAACATCAAAGATATCAACATTTGTGTTATAAGAGTTGCAGAAGAAGAAAAGAGAGAAAAGGGGGTCAAAGTATATTTGTTAAAAGTATGACTGAAAACCTTCCAAACTTGAAGAAGGAAATGTATTCAGGTATAGGAAGCACATAGTGTCCCAAACAAGATGAACCCAAACAGACCCACACTAAAACATAATTAAAATGGCAATGGTTAAACTCAGGATTCTGAAAGGAGCAAGAGAAAAACAAAGAGTCATATACAAGGGAACCCCCATAAAGCTATCAGCTGATTTTTCAGCAGAAACTCTGCAAATCAGAAGGGAGGGCCATAATATATTCATAATGTGTCCAAAGAGAAAAATCTGTAATCTAGCAAGATTATCATTTAGAATTGAAGGAGAGACAAAGAATTTCTCAGACAAACAAAAACTAAAGAAGTTCAATACTAGACTTACACTAAAAGAAATGTTAAGGGGTCTTCTCTCAATCAAAAAACTCTATGACAAGAATTAAGAAACTATAGTCAAGGAAAAATCCCACTAAGAAAGGCAAATAGATAGTAAGGGCTAAGTTTCAGCCACTTGAATAAGCAACTACAAAGGTTAAAAGATAACAACTGTAAAAGTAACTGTAATTACAATCACAGTGAAGGTATAAACATGAAGACACAAAATAGGATATTAAAACACAAAATGTGAGGAAAGAGTAAAAAAGGTAAATCTTTTAGAATGTATCTGAACTTGTTACTACTGGTTTGAAAGAAGCAGATTTAGTTATAGATCAACATGTATGAATCCCATGGTAACCACAAATCAAAAACTTACAACAGATATACAAAAATGGAGAGGAAAGGGACATAAGCATACTACTAAACGAACTCATCAAACTACAAGAGAAGAAGCAAAAAGGAGAATGAATAAAGAACTACAAAAACAACCAGAAAACAAGTAATAAAATAGTAATAAGTACATACCTATCAATAATACTTTATTATTTTATTTTATTTTTATTTTACTTTACAATACTGTATTGGTTTTGCCATACATTGAAATATCAATGGAATAAAGGGTCCAAACAAAAGATGTGGATTAAAAATAAGACCCATCTATATACTACTTAGAAGATTAAAAACAAGACCCATTTACATTCTACTTAGAAGCGATTCACTTCACAGCTACAGACACATACAGATTGAAAGTGAGTGGTGGAAAAAGATATTTCATTCAAATAGAAATAAGAAAGCAGGGGTAGCAATACTCATATAAAGTAGTTTTTTAAAAAAAAGTCTAACAAGAGATGAAGAAGAGCTTTATATATGGTGGAGTCATGTCAATGTATGGCAAACCCAATAGAGTATTGTAAAGTCAAATTAAAAAATAAATAAATTAATTAATTTTAAAAAAAAAGAAAAGAAAAAAAGATCAATAAAGAAGAAGAAATTATACTCATTAACATATATGTACCCATTAAAGGAACATCTAAATATAAATATTTAAATCAAACATTAATGGACATAAAGGGAGAAATTGATAATAANAAAAAAAAGAAAAGAAAAAAGATCAATAAAGAAGAAGAAATTATACTCATTAACATATATGTACCCATTAAAGGAACATCTAAATATAAATATTTAAATCAAACATTAATGGACATAAAGGGAGAAATTGATAATAATATAATAATAGTAGGGGCTTACACCTGACTTATATCAATGGATAGATCATCCAGACAGAATATCAATAACTCAATAGCAATTTAAAATGATACAATTAACCAGTTAGACTTAATAGATATCTAAGAACCTCACGCGAAGAGTTGACTCATCGGAAAAGACCCTGATACTGGGAGAGACTGGGGGCAGGAGGAGAAGGGGATGACAGAGGATGAGATGGCTGGATGGCATCACCGACTCGATGGATGTGAGTCTGAGTGAACTCCGGGAGTTGGTGATGGACAAGGAGGCCTGAAGTGCTGTGATTCATGGGGTTACAAAGAGTCGGACATGACTGAGCGACTGAAATGAACTGAAGGATGCTCTATTCAAAAACAGCAGAATATACTTTGTTTTCTAATGCACAGGGAACATTCTCCAGGATGGATCACATGTTAGGCCACAAAACAAGTCCCAGTAAATTTAAGAGAATAGAAATTTTTTTGACCATAAACCTATGAAACTCAGTTATAGCAAAACAAAGTGGGGGGGGGCNTAATAATATAATAATAGTAGGGGCTTACACCTGACTTATATCAATGGATAGATCATCCAGACAGAATATCAATAACTCAATAGCAATTTAAAATGATACAATTAACCAGTTAGACTTAATAGATATCTAAGAACCTCACGCGAAGAGTTGACTCATCGGAAAAGACCCTGATACTGGGAGAGACTGGGGGCAGGAGGAGAAGGGGATGACAGAGGATGAGATGGCTGGATGGCATCACCGACTCGATGGATGTGAGTCTGAGTGAACTCCGGGAGTTGGTGATGGACAAGGAGGCCTGAAGTGCTGTGATTCATGGGGTTGCAAAGAGTCGGACATGACTGAGCGACTGAAATGAACTGAAGGATGCTCTATTCAAAAACAGCAGAATATACTTTGTTTTCTAATGCACAGGGAACATTCTCCAGGATGGATCACATGTTAGGCCACAAAACAAGTCCCAGTAAATTTAAGAGAATAGAAATTTTTTTGACCATAAACCTATGAAACTCAGTTATAGCAAAACAAAGTGGGGGGGGGCACAAACACATGGAGACTAAAATATGTATTACTGAAAAAAAGAATAGGTCAACGAAGATATCAAAGACGAAACACCCCAAGACAAATGAAAATGGACACACAACTTTTCAGAACTGATGGAATTCAGCAAAAGCAGTCCTAACAGGAAAGTTTATAATGATACAGGCCCACCTCAAGAAACAAAAAAACAAACAAAAATCTAAAATGAACCACCTAACCTTCCATCAAAAGTAATTAGAAAAAGAAAACCAAATAAAGCCCTAAGTCAGCATAAGGAAGGAAATAATAAACATTAAGAAATAAATAGAGACCAAATAAACAATTAAAAACAACAACCACGGACTGGTTTTTGAAAAGATAAACACAATTGACAAACCTTTAGCCAGGCTCATCAAGAGGAAGAAAGAGAGGACCCAAATCAACACAAAAAGAAATGAAAGAGGAAAAATAACAACAGATATCACAAAGATACAAAAATAAGAAAATACTGGGCTTCTCTGGTGGCTCAGTGGTAAAGAATCTACATGCCAATTCAGAAGACACAGGTTCAACCCCTGATCTGGGAAGATCCCACATGCCATGGAGTAACTAAGCCTGTGTGCCACAACCACTGCGCCTGTGCTCGAGAGCCTGGAAGCTGCAACAGTTACTGAGCCTACAAGCCACAATCCTGAAGCCCGTGCACCCTAGCGCCCGTGCTCTGTAACATGAAAAGCCACTGCAATGAGAAGCCCGTGCACTGCAGCTAGAGAGTAGCCCCTGCTCTCTGCAACAGGAGAAAGCTGGCACAGCAACCAGGACTCGGCACAGCTAAAAACAAACACAATTTAAAAAATCATGTGAATAGTTATATCACAACAAATTGGACAGTCTAGAAGAAATGGACAAAGTCTAGAAACATATAACTTTCCAAGACTGAATCAGGAAGAAATAGATCATCTGAACAGATAGATCACTATTAGTGACTTGAATTTGTAAAAACAAACAAATAAAAAAACCCCATCAAAACCAAACGAGCAAAATAAGAACAATAAAATTCCCAGGAAACAAAAGTTCAGAATGAGATGGCTTCACAAGGGAATTCTACCAAGGTAACCTTCTCAAACTTTTCCAAAATATAGATGAGGATGGAACACTTTCAAAATCATTCTGAAGCTACCATTACCCTGATATCAAAACCAGACTGAAAAAAAAAAAGGAAATTACAAGCCAATAAATTTAATGAATATAGATACAAAAATCCTCATCAAAATATCAGCAAACCCAATCAATAATAATAAAAAGGATCACAAACCATGATCAAATGGGATTTGTTTGAGGGATGCAAAGATGGTTCAATATTCACCAATCAATATGATACACCACATTAACAAAAGGAAAGGCAAGAATCATATAATCATTTCAACAGACACAGAAAAAGCATTTGACAAAATTCAACATCCATCATGATAAAAACTCTCAGTAATGTGGATACAGAGGGAACGTATCTCAATATAATAAAAGTCATTTATCACAAACCCACAAGGACTAACATACTCTATGGTGAAAAACTGAAAGTTTTTTCTCCAAAATTAGAAAAAAGATAAGAATGCCCACTCTTGCCACTTCTATTTAATATAGTATTGGAAGTTCTCATCACAGCAATCAGACAAGAAAAAAAATCCATCCAAATTGGAAGAGAAGAAGTAAAACTGTCACTATTTGCAAATGATATGATACTATATATAGAAAACCTCGTTTCCACAAAAGAAACTATTAGAACCAATGAATTAATTCACTAAAGTTACAGGATACAAGAGTAATATATGGAAATCTGTTGCTTTTCTATACAATAATAATGAAATACCATAAAGAGAAAATAAAGAAATGGTCCCATTTGAAAACACATTGAAAACAACAAAATACACAAAGTATAAACTTACCACTGAGGTCAAATACCTATACTCTGAAACTATAAAACAATGATGAAGAAATCTAAAAATGATACAAAGAAATAGAAATATTACCTGTGTTCTTGGATTGGAAGAATAGTTAAAATGTCCATACTACCCAAAGCCATCTGCATATTTAATGCAATCCCTATCAAAATATCCATGACATTTTCAACAGAACCAAAACAAATAACCCCAAAATGTATATGAATCACAAAAGACCCCAAATTACTAATGCAATCTTAAGAAAAAAGAATAAATCTGGAGTTAACATGCTCCCTGGCTTCAGACTATACTACAAAGCTACAGTAATCAAGACAGTATGATACTGCCATAAAGAGACACACATAGATCAACAGAACAAAGAGCTCGGAAATAAACCCATGCATTTATTTTCA
Organism: Neotragus pygmaeus; assembly: GCA_006410875.1. NCBI lineage: Eukaryota > Metazoa > Chordata > Mammalia > Artiodactyla > Bovidae > Neotragus > Neotragus pygmaeus. Next base: position 465,487 of record SJYV01016911.1, on the reverse strand, counting down.
ATTAATCTTTGACAAAAGACATAAGAATATACAATAGAGATATGGCAATCTCTTCAATAAGTGGTGCTGCAAAAACTGGACAGTACCATGTAAAAGGATAACATTAGAGGACTTCCCTGGTGCTACAGTTGATAGAAATCTGCCTGCCAGTGTAAGGGACACGGGTTTGATCACTGGTCCAGGAAAATTCCACATGCTGCAGGCAACTAAGCCCGTACACCACTATTATTGAGCTCATGCACTCTAGGGCCTGTGAGCCACAACTAATGAGCCCCTGTGTCACAGTTACTGAAGGCTGTGTGCCTAGAGCTTGTGCTTTACAAGAGACGCCAGTGCAATGCGAAGTCTGTGCATCGCAAAATAGAGTAGCCCCTGTTCACTGCAACTGGAGGAAGCCCACACACAACAATGAAGATCCAGTCCAATCAAAAAATTAATAAATATTTAAAAAAAGGAAAATACTAGAAACTTTGTTCACATCATATACAAAAATAAGTGGATTAAAGACCTCCACCTAAGACTGGAGACCATAAAATTCCTAGTAAACAACATAAGCAGAACACTCTTCGACATAAACTGTAGCAATATCTTTCATGGATCTGTCTCCTAAGCCAAGGGCTTCCCAGGTGGCTCAATGGTAAAGAATCCACCTGCCAGTGCAGGAGACACAGGTTCAATCCTTGGATTGGGAAGATCCCCTGGAGAAGGAATGGCAACCCACTCCAATATTCTTGCCTGGGAAATCTCATGGACAGAGGAACCTGATGGACTACAGTCCATGGCTTCACAAAAGAGTTGAACATGACTTAGTAACTAAACAACAGTAACAACTCCTAAGGCAAAAGAAACAAAAACAAAAATAAACAAACAGGACCTAATTAAACTTGAGCTTCTGCACAGCAAAGGAAACCATCAACAAGATGAAAAGACAACCTACTGAAACACTGTGTTGTATACCTGAAACTAACAATGTAAATAGACTGTACTTTAATAAGAAAAAAAGACTGTCTTGGAGTGGATAGCCTATCTTAACATAGACACAAGGTGAATGATACTTAATATGAAATTAATGTAAGTTTTATTACTGTTTTATAACCTTGCTTTCAAAGAATTACATTACCATGCTGCTAAGTCGCTTCAGTCATGTCTGACTCTGTGCGACCCCATAGACGGCAGCCCACCAGGCTCCCTCGTGCCTGGGATTCTCCAGGCAAGAACAGTGGAGTGGGTTGCCACTTCCTTCTCCAATACATTACCATACTGAATGCTTTTCTCTCTCATAATTTGAGAAACTGTGTATCATCCTATTACCACAGGTAAGTGGGAGAACAATCTTCAAGTATGCTAAAAATAAATGAATTGCATACTTTATAAGGTTAAGTTTATGGTACATGAATTATATCTCAATAAAAAGTAAAGGAGAAGTAACGACTTCCAGATACAAATAAAAACTGAGGGATTTCACTCCCAGTAGACCCGCCCTGTAATAAATGGTGAAACAAGTTCTTCAGGAAGGAGATAAAGAACATAGGTCAGAAACTTGGATCTATTTGAGAAAGGAAGAGTGAGGTTTCCCTGGTGGCCCACTGGTAAAGAAGCCTCCTGCCAATGCAGGAGACAAGGGTTCGATCCCTGGTCTGGGAAGATTCCACATGCCACGGAGTAAGCCCCTGTGCTGCAACTATCGAGCCTGTGCTCCACAGCCAGAGAAGTCACCACAACCAGAAGCCCACACACTGCAACCAGAGAGTATTCCCTGCTCTCCGGCACTGGGAACAGCTGAGCACATCAACAAAGACCCAGTGCCACCAAAAATTTTTTTTTTTAATAAATAATTTTTTTAAAAAAAAGGAAGAGTGGAAGAGGTGGAATAAATAAAGGTAAAATAAAATATTATTTATTTTTAATTGCTCTAAAGGATAACTGCTAAAACTGTAAGAGTAAAAATGTATTGGGTGATTATAGCATAGGAATCAGTGAAATAAATGACAGCAATGTCACAGGGATGGTACGGAGAAATTAGAATAATCTGCTATAAGGTAACCGCATGACATATTATTTGAAGGTGGATTTAGGTTATCTTATATGTAAAATCATTATACTAGTTCATAAAGCAAGCCTCACTAAATTTCAAAGAATAGGTATCATACAGGCTAGGATCTCTGACCACAGAGCAATTGAGTACAATTCCTGCATGTTTGGAAATTTTAAAACACATTGTTAAATACTCACAGGTTCAAAAATCATAATGAATGTTTAAAAAAAAAGGTATTAACAATAATGCCAAACTATATATCAAAACTAATGGAAAGTACCAAAATCAGTGTTTTGAAGGAAAATGGTTAGCTTTAAATATTAAACAAAACTGATGAGTACCTGAAAATTAATGAGCTATGTTTCTATTGTAAGTTAGGAAAAGAATCACAAAACAGAACCAAAGAAAGTCTAAAGAAAGATAAAATAAATATGAGTGGGAACTAATGAAACTGCAAAAATATACACAACAGAGAAAATTTAAAAAATCAAAAGTTCAATGTTTGAAAAAAATACCAAGAAAATAAACAACCCTTCAGTAAAGTTGATTAAGGAAAAAGAGTTAAAGGACAAATAAATAACTTGATGAATGAAAAGAATGGGCATGATTATAGATAAACACTAAAAAAGATTTTAAAGTAATACTATCAACAACCATATGCAAAAATACTGAAAGATTAGGTGAAACAGAATTTGTAAAGAAAATATAATTTACCAATATGATGCACAAAGTTCTGTAAGTTGTAAGAAAACTGAAGGAGTGTTTAAGAATTTTTCCCATGAAGAAAACATCTGTCTCAGATAATTTTATATGAATAGGTAACAAACTGAAGAAACAGATCATCTTAAACTTATTTAAACTCTTTCCAAAGGAGGAAAGAAGGAATACTCTCCAGTCCATTTCAGAAGATGTATATAACTCTAAGACCAGTGTCACATATAGTCATATAGTTTTTCTTTCTGAGTAAGAAAAATAAAGCCATTCCCCTCATGAATATACAATAAAAATTCTGAACAAAATATCAGTATATCAAATCCAACAATGTAATAAAAATAATACACTCTGACCATGTTATGTTCATATTAAGTGAAAGTCACCCGGTCATGTCCAAATCTTTGCAACCCCATGGACTATACAGTCCAGGCAATTCTCCAGGCCAGAATACTGGAGTGAGTAGTCTTTCCCTTCTTCAGGGGATCTTTCCAACCCAGGGATCAAACCTAGGTCTCCTGCATTGTAGGTGGATTCTTTACCAGCTAAGCCACCAGGGAAGCCCAAATATGGCTAAGTATGTGAAGTTCTAAGTGAAGTACTTCAGGGAAGTACTAAGTATGTGAGCACAAATTAACATTTATAAAAAACTATAAATGTTCCTTATTAGAATAGTAATTTCTTAAAAGAAAAACTGTATAATTATCTCAATAGGTGCAGATAAAACATTTGATAAAATTCAACATAAACACATTAAAAGCTTCAGTAGGTTAGGAATAGATGAGAACTTCTATACTCTTATAAGAATATCTACAAAACAATCTTATAGAAAGTGAGAAAATGATGAATATAGAATTTAGAATCAGTAAAGAGACTGCAGGATCAGGTAGGAAAGAACCACATAGGTATATTATTTTAAATGTCCTAATTCTTGTATTGTCAAGGACCTAATTTTCCATGTGAGCTCCCTGGAAAGTGGAAGTGTTAGCTGCTCAGTAGTGTCCGACCCTTTGCGACCCCACAGACTATAGCCCGCCAGGTTCCTCTATCCATGGAATTCTCCAGGGAAGAATACTGGAGCGGGTTCATTTCCTTCTCCAGGGGATCTTTCCAGTTAAGGGATTGAACCCACATCTCCTGCATTGCAGGTAAATTCTTCACTGTCTGAGCCACCAGGGAAGCCCTGGATCCTTATGCTATTACTAACTGAACAAAAACATGCTTGGACCAGTGATGAGGGTATGTCATAAATCAGTGAGTCTCAAAGTGTGGTCCCTGCAGCATAAGCATCCCCTGGAAACTTGCAAAAAAATGCCAATACTCCAGGCCTCTCTCCCCTGCTGAATCAGAAACTTTGGGGGTGGGGCCCAGCAGCACGTGTTTTAACAAGCCCTCCAGGTGATTCTGATGCAGCATAAAGACTAAGAACTACAATCATAACCCACAGATTCAACAGTATACAAGTCTGAACACCTATAGTCCAATTAAGAAAAGAGAAAGGCCAGCTAATGGATGAAGCTGTACAGTTGGCTCATGGGATGACCATCAAACTTTCTCATTTAGCTGAGTTTAAACTAGATGAGAGGGATGCTGAACATGACTCCCTTTCTTCATGATGCTAACAAATTTAAAGGAAGAAAATGAGGCCTATTACACTATTAAAACCAACAGTAATCCTGTATGCTAGAAACTTGTTATACATCAATGCTGTGTCATATTTTATTGGGTAGATCCCAAGTCAGAACCATTTTCAGAAAGTACCATGACTTCTGCAAATGGGGAGAATACCCTCCAAGAGGTTTTCCTACAGTTTGAAATGAAGGGGTAAAAACTCTTGATTCATCACAACACAGGCAACCACCAGAAAGGTCTGGAGAGGAGAAAAAAATGTAGGCTTGTGTGTTGTGCCCATTGTTGCCCAAGACAAAGTGCAATATTGGAGTGTAATATATCTCTTCAAAAGCCCCACTAGAAGCATCTCGTCATCCAGATGGGAACTCAGCTCAGTGCTCTGTGATGATCAAGAGGGGAGGGAGGGAGGCTCAAGAGGAAGGGGATATATGTATACTTATAGCTGATTCATGCTGTACAACAGAAACCAATACAACATTGTAAAGCAATTATCCTCCAATAAATAAAAATAAATAAAATTTGCTAAGAAAGTAAAAAAAAAAGAAGAAGAAGGATACCTTATGAACCTCTGCCAACTCATGGTCCATCCTTGCAGCCCTCTTTAGAAAACCATCTTTGGTAGTAGTGACTTTTGGTTTTGGTGGTTTGATTCGGGGTTGTGTCACAAAATCTGGGAGACATGACTCAAGCTCAACTAATCCTATGGAAAGGAAGTACATGATTAGTGTCTGGTGCTTAAATATATCATTTGAAAGCATACTGTTAATTTTATTAGCAGTTTGCCAAGTGGTTTTATTTAGAATTATTGATAAGGTGTACCTCATATAATTGAATTGTCCTTGAAACACAAAGGAAACTTCTATATAATTAACATATTCTTGGTAACTTAGATTATAAAATAAGAAATGCATTCTAAAATGAAACCACTGCCCTACCAAAAAGTAATAATACCAAAATAATAAACAGGAAGTTAATGATATGATACATGGCACCACCATTCTAAAGTGGCTGTACACCAGGTTATCATATTCAGCTCTACAGAGGGTCAGCCAGAGGTGCAAGTTCAATGGTGTGACCGTCAATGCACGATCTTGGCCATATGAGTCTCCAACCTCTCAACTGAAATTTAAATAATTTAATTAAGGCTCTCTTGGACTTTACAACAGGTATAACCCTCTCCATTAATTTATCCCCCAGTTTATCCATTCCCTTGCCCACTAGTATTCTGATGTTTCTTCATAAAGGGCCGATTTCATTACATGTTTCTTGTTTGCATCATAAACCTGGGATAAAAACTTTTTCTATTTTATTTTTGCATAACTTCGATTTTAGTGACATTCAGTTGAGTTCAGTCGCTCAGTCATGTCCGACTCTTTGTGACCCCATGAATCGCAGCATGCCAGGCCTCCCTGTTCATCACCAACTCCCAGAGTTCACTCAGACTCACATCCATTGAGTCCGTGATGCCATCCAGCCATCTCATCCTTGGTCGTCCCCTTCTCCTCCTGCCCCCAATCCCTCCCAGCATCAGAGTCTTTTCCAATGAGTCAACTCTTCGCATGAGGTGGCCAAAGTACTGGAGTTTCAGCTTTAGCATCGTTCCTTCCAAAGAAATCCCAGGGCTGATCTCCTTCAGAATGGACTGGTTGGAACTCCTTGCAGTCCAAGGGACTCTCAAGAGTCTTCTCCAACACCACAGTTCAAAAGCATCAATTCTTCGGCGCTCAGCCTTCTTCACAGTCCAAC
>SJYV01016911.1:229918-459096 GCA_006410875.1 Neotragus pygmaeus | reverse complement strand
CTCAGCCTTCTTCACAGTCCAACTCTCACGTCCATACATGACCACAGGAAAAACCATAGCCTTGACTGGACGGACCTTAGTCGGCAAAGTAAGTCTCTGCTTTTGAATACACTATCTAGATTGGTCATAACTTTTCTTCCAAAGAGTAAGCGTTAAACATGTTTAAATGTTTAGTAATTTATTGACTTTACTGCTTGGTAAATTGTTGCATAGTGTATCCATTTATTTATTTGGGTCTTTACAGTTTTTATTGGTTTCTATGAACTCGTTATTAATAATACCAAACATGTAATGGCTATTTCTTACAAATATTTTTAATTAGCTTTTAATCTAAATTGCTATATTTCATATTTCTAAGATAACTTTCTTATACTAGGCTTGCAATCATGGGAACTGCTTACCTTCACAGGTGTTGAGATAGTGGTTTTTTACTACAAAGTCCTCTGAATTGTTGTCTGGGAAACGACCAAGGCGAGATAGAGGTCCATAGACCTGTGATGCATAATCACAGTAATCCTTGATGATATTTCTTCTCTCCAACTTCCCTTCTATATTCTTTCCCTTTCCCATAAGTTTTCTGATTGCTAAAATAAAACATACCTCCATGACTATCTCTAAAATATTTTTCTGAATGATCCAAATACAGGCTAGTAAACCAGTTGTAGTTCTATTCACAGGGAGACTACTGAGCTGAATAAATTTCATCATGATCACTCACTGCAGCCCAAATATCACACTTAAGACAAAGAACAGGTGGATATGACAGAAGCTGAATCAGCTAGTGTCCTCAATTGGTACTCATCAAAAATCTTTTATAACTGCATTCTAAGCTCTGGGCCAGAAATAAAAGTTTGTGCAATGAATGAAAGAAACTCAAAGTAACTGAAAAATACACGTCTTCGATAGAGATGAGGGGATTATTTTCTCCTAAAGTGAAAGTGAAGTCACTTAATCATGTCCGACTCTTTGCGACCCCATGGACTGTAGCCTACCAGGCTCCTCTGTCCATGGGATTCCCTAGGCAAGAGTACTGGAGTGGGTTGCCATTTCCTTCTCCACGGGATCCTCCCAATCCAGGGATCAAACCCAGGTCTCCTGCATTGGAGGCAGATGCTTTAACCTCTGAGCCACCAGGGAAGCCCAAGAGAATAATTAAAAGGGAAGGAAGGCTACAAGCTCTTCAAAAAAATCTTTGGTCATCTTGGCTAACACCAGAATAAATTAGAATATATCCAAGCTTATAGTTTCAGAATTATTTGGCAGGCTCAGCTGTACATACTAGTTTACTAATTTAAGGAGTCAGGATTACTACCTTTACGTGCTCCTTTTCTTTCAATTCCACCACAGACCCACCCACTTTTGAAGGCTCTACATCAGGTACTCTCGATGGGTGTAAAATCAGATTGTGCGATTTTGAAGCCATATTGTAAGAGGTGGCTGCATGTACCACTGCCGCCTTTTGAATGTTATCTATATGTGACCCTCAGGGCTTTTGTGTGTGACTTGGAATTTCATGATTAAAATACTTTATATTTTATATTGTTGTTTAATTGCTAAGTTGTGTCCAACTCTTTTGCACCCTCATGAACTGTACCTGCCAAGTTTCTCTGTCCACAGGATTTCCCAGGCAAGAATACTGAAGTGGGTTGCCAGTTCCTTCTACAGGGGATCTTTTCTGCCCAGGGATCAAACTGATGTCTCTGGCACTAGCAGGCAGATTCTTTACCATTGAGCCACCTGGGAAGCCTTAGTTATTTATGAAAATTAGTCAACCCATCACTTGTTATTTCAAGGACTGAAAAGAAAAAACTGTTGACAATATCTAAATGCACACCTAAAAGCTAATTAAGTGAAAAGTCATTTTCTTACACACTCAAAAAAATTCAGGGGCATATAACACTGAGAGCAGACAACAAGAACCTGGCTTTCTGGGGGCAGGGTTCCTTGAAGGTCTTCCTGGAGGAAGTGACATTTGAGTCGTTTCTTAGCCTGGGTTCCCCCAAAGACAGAACCTGAGATAAAGGCATGTGTGCAGGTAATTTATTGGGAAGTGATCCCAGAGGGTGAAGAGGGAGGGATAGAAGGAGTAACAAGAAAAAAGAGTCAATCCATTGCTAACTATGTCAACTGCTGAAAAGAAAAAAATGTTGGCAGTATCTAAACGCATATGTAGCAGCTAATTAAGTTATTTTCTCACATCAAGAAAGTTAAAAGTTCACTAAAAATAATTTTTAAGAAATTAGTTTTTGTAATTGTTTTACTAGGAAAATTTTGAATACTTCACTGTGATTACATTGCTATTATTATGTGTATAGATTGCTAATCTGCATATATAAATGATGCAATACAATTTTATAAGTAAATAAATTATATTAAAAGTTACTCAGCAAGTACAGCTATAAAGCTAAATGCTAAATTAAAATTTTTTACTTCAAATTCTAACTAAAAATTTTTATTAGGTCATTTTTAATCCTCCACTGACTCCTCTTTTATGTATAAAGTACAGATAAACAGGGGAGCCTGGTGGGCTGCCATCTATGGAGTCACACAGAGTCGGACACAACTGAAGTGACTTAGCATCAGCAGCACAGATATATTTATAGTATATAAACAGATATATAGAACACCTATGGTATTAAAATTTCATGGGAGGGACTTCCGTACTGGTCCAGTGGTTAAGAATCTGCCTTGCAATGCAGGGGATATGGATTTGATCCCTGGTCAGGGAACTAAGGTCTCATATGCCAGGCATGGAGCAACTAAGCCCACATGCCACAACTACTGAAGCCCCTGCATGGAAAAGAAAATTTTTTTTTAATTTCATGGAAGGGAGATAAGTAGGAAAAAAAATATCTGAATGTCTCTTTTAGTGGGAAACAATGGAAAACAGGTTGCGAAATAACTATCCAGGGCTTCAGCCTATGAATATGGAGAGCCCAATACCTACACACACACACACACACACACACACGTCCATAAAGCACACACACACACACACACACACACACACACACACACACACACACACACACACACATGTCCATAAAGCCAACACCTTGCTACCTGTTGGAATACCATTACTTTATTTTCTCAGTGATGAATTTTCCTCCACTCTTCTACTTTTGAGAAATAACTCATCTCCTGCCCCTTCTCAGTTAAATAACACTAGGACCAAAAAAGAATTCTATCACAGTTAAATCAGCTTTGGCCAAAAACCCAAAGCTGAGCCAGCTTTTCCACCCCTTGTGGGCTGGTGCTGCACCATCACCTGACACGTGCTTGCGCTGAATCTGTGCCAACTTTGCCTCCTTTGCTTCCTGTAGTTTAGACCACTGGGCATTCAAGCGTGCCATGCTCACTTCATTTTGATTCTCGTCACGCTTCTTCAGCAGCTCTTTTAGAACTTCCAGGCGAATCTCCTGCAATCTTCAAGCAAATTATAATCATAAAGAAGCCTATGGTCTCTCAAATAGGATGCTCTACTAAAGAAAGGGAACATTTGCCATAAATAGGACCTTCTTTCCAGGCTGGTACCATATTCATGCATTTTAAAAAGACCACTCTGGCAAAAGTGTGGGAAATGAGTTGGGGGTTGGGGTAGGCACTCAATAATCGTTATATAAAAAGAATATTATATGGGTGTATCTCTAGGCAGAAGGGCCTAAGTGAACAGAAAAATGTTTGTCCACAGTTTCAGGCCGACAGGTATTGCTGGAGAGTTAAGGAACAGGAGGATTGAGAGAAAATGTGGTTGTGGCATGCTACCTTAAGTGGTGACTGCGAAAATGCCAGCATCTGATGCACACGGATATTCACTCTTCCCTTCCCTTTACCTCACCTTCTCATTGTTCTCCAGGACTACCTTGCGTATGTGTACATACAACTTCAAAATATCTATTTCAGCCCAGATATTTCTGAACCGGAACTTCCATCTACTTGAATCTCCAATTATCCCTTCAAAGAAACCTCACTCATTTTATTCCCCCAGAAGTCTACTCCTTCTCCTACCTTCTTCCCTCCTCTGAAACACTTCTTACATCTGTTCCTTAGCTCATGTCTTGGTCACCTCTCTCCTGACTCGGACGCTAGGTGTTAGTCTAGTCTCACCTCCTTCCAATCTTTGTTCCATGTAGTGGTCAAGATTTTCCTTTCTAAAATGGAGATTTGAACATTTTATTCTTCCTTAAAATTTTACACAATAATTTATTCAATCACTTATTTGTCAAATACTTATGCCAGGTAGGGAATAAAACAATGGTGAACAAGATAAAATGCACTGTCTCAAGGAGCACTGTTTCAAGGAAGTAGGCATATAAGCCGATATTTACAACACAGGGATCAAAACACCAGGCCAGAAGAATGAAAAGACTTCTGCAGGAGAAGAAATGGCAGAGTACCTCTTTCAGTAAAGGAAGGAGCGGGGTGGTGGGAAAGGCTTCTTAAAAGTAGCCATTAACTCAGCACTTGAGGATCAAAGGGTTGAGATTTGCCACACTGACACGGAGAAGCGGGGCCTCAGCACAGACAGCACATTGTCAGGGGCCTGGTAGCAATGCTATGAGCAATGAAGCAGCTCAGCACAGGAACAAAGGGCACCTCAAGAACTTCCCTCCCCACTCTTCTTGCTAAGGAGCTGGAATTTTTTTGGTCCTCATCATTTCTACATGTTCAGAGACAATCTCATCGCTGAAAATACATCAGTTAAAATGGCGAAAAATTCAACCAGAAATACCCTAGCATATTGTTACTTATGTACTGTGAGGTCATCTCTTAACTGAAACATTCCACAGTTTGTCTTTGAAATATAAATGCCTTATTAGCTGCAGCTAGAACCCAAGAGGTCCTGAATGAATCTGGTACCAGGGGGAAGAGACAGGGTCAGCCGGGAGGCTGTTTGATGGATAGGAAGAGGGTCAAAGTCGAGGGACCCTGGCACTGGTAAGGAACAGTAAGGGTCAGTCTGAAAGACATTTTGCAAAAATCAGTGGAATTCTGTGACAGTCTAGATAAGTTACTAAAGAGAAAAGAGAAGATCAGAGATGCTGTGAGGAGTTGTTCAAATCTGGGTTCCACACTGAACTTCACACGTAAAGAAGGCATTTTATATATATATTTATTTATGTATATTTATATTATTGGAGAAAAAATAATGGAGCTATTGCTCCTGAAACCCAGTCTCCTAACTCTACAGGTTAAGGATTGCTTTTAAACCCTTACATTTGGGAACTCTATTTGTTCTATTGCTTAAAAGTACTAACATTAATCCCATCAGTGTAGGAGCAATTATCTGGGTAACTGAGAACCTACTTCTCAATCTCCTGCTCTCTGAAGGCCCACTCCTTCCTCTCCATGGCATTCATCATCCGTCTCCTTTTCTCAAACTGGGAGGTGTCACTCAGAGGGGGCAGGGTGTCCTCCCAAGCACGCTTCTCCCGGGCACGTTCTATCATCTCTACTTCAGCTTGTCCTGCCGGGAGACCTCGACCTAGAGGATGAGGCAGAACACTTAAGAAACACACAGACACACTCACATACCTACTAGTATTTAATTGACTCCCTCTCAGCTCCTGTCCTCTTTAAATACAAGGTTATGACAAGATGAAATGATATTGGTATACGTCTCCACATGTGCCTGAGTGTATTATCTGTGCCCTGCACTCTATCTTATTAGCAATTCAGTCAGAAGACATTTCATTTCCATGGAAGTATTTGAAGATATTAGGTGATTACTAAATAATCATACCTTGGAACGTTCCATATTGGAAAAATCCATCTTTTGAAATACAAAGAAATATCAGAATAACTTGCAGAAGATCATAGTTAGTAGGTGGTGAAACCCAGAATTTGCCCATGACAATCTGGCCCTTGCAGTCTTAAATACTACACTATCTCCCTCTCTAGAAACAAATATTAAACAAAAATGAACTATACAGAGAAGCCCACAGCTGATACCATACTCAACAGTGAAAGGTTAAAAGCTTTTTCTCTAAGATCAGGAACAAGGTAAGAGTGCACACTCTCACCACTCCTATTCAACATAGTACTGGAAGCCCTAACCAGAGAAATTGGGGGAAAACGAGAGAGAAAGAGAAAGAAAGAAAGAAAATGCATCCAAGTCACAAAGTGTGAATCACTCGGCCATGTCTGACTTCTTGCAATCGCATGGGCTGTCCATGTAATTCTCCAGGCAAGAATACTAGAGTGGGTTGCCATTCCCTTCTCCAGGGGATCTTCCCGACTCAGGGATAGAACCAGTGTCTCCTGTACTGCACGCAGATTCTTTACCATCTGTGCTACCAGGGAAGGAGGAAGTAAACTTATATGCAGATTTCATAATAAGCTACCTGACTGAACTGAGATTCTTAGTTCTGTTCATTAAAATTTTAAAAATGAGTGTATTGCCTACAAGTGAAAATAGTTCTGCTTCTTCTTTCTAATCCACATACCTAATTTTTCTTCTCTTATTTTACTGCATTAACTCAATTATTTCTCAACCAGGGTGCTATTAATACTGTATTGGGCAAACAATTAATTTTTGGATGGGCTTGCCCCATGCAGGGCAGGATGTTTAGTATCCACGCCAGCCTAGCTCCCCCAAACCTAACATTTGCCTTATCATTATTATGGAGTTTCCAAATGTCCCTGGGGTTGATGGTCATAGCCTAGTTGAAAAAGTTCTGGACTAGGATCTTCCCTGAACTGCTAAATAATAGTGGTGATAAAGGAATCACTGTCTTTTTCTTGATTTTAAGGATAAAGCTTCTCAAGTCTTACCTTTAGTATTATGTTTATCTCAGATAACCTTTATTAAATTCCTAAAATTTCCTTCTGATCCCAAATTTAGAGTTTACAACATAAATGCATGTCAAATGTTATCAAACTACTTTTCCTGAATCTACTGAAGCATTTTCTGATATTTTCTGTTAAAAGGGTAAAATGCATTAGTTGGTTTTCTGATACTGTACTAAACTCGAATTTGTATGATTAACCCATTTGGTTACGATAAGTCATCTATTAACTTTTTTTTTTTTTTACTTTATTCTACTTTACAATACTGTATTGGTTTTGCCATACATCGACATGAATCCACCACAACTTATTTTTTAAATTTAGGTATTTGGCTGTGCCAGGTCTTAGTTTCAGCAGGCAGGATCTAGCTCTCTGTTGTTCAGTCATTAAGTCTTGTCCGACTCTTTGTGGCCCCTTGGACTGCAGCATGTCAGGCTTACCTGTCCTTCACTATCTCCCAGAGTTTGCTCAAATTCATGTCCATTGAGTTGGTATTGCCATCCAATCATCTCATCCTCTATCACCCCCTTCTCCTCCTACCCTCAGGATCCTCCTTTCTCAGCATTCAGGGGTTTTTCCAGTGAGTTCTAGTTCTCTGATCAGGGATCAAACCCAGGCCCCCTGCATTGGGAGTGTGGAGTTTTAGCCACTGGACCATCAGGGCAGTGTCAGTCATCTTTTTAAGATACTCTCACATGTCACTTTTCTATAAACTAATAATGAACTATCAGAAAGAGAAAGCAAAAAAAAAAAAATCCCATCACTTGATTATGGTGTAAGATTTCTTTAATGTGTTACTGGATTCTACTTTCTAACCCTCCCACACTGCTGGTGAGAATGTAGTTGGTGCAGCCATTATGGAAAACAGTATGGAGATTCCTCAGAACACTAAAAACAGAGTTTCCATATGATCCAGGAATCCTACTCCTGGGCATATATCAGGACAAAACTGCAATTCAAAAANTCTAACCCTCCCACACTGCTGGTGAGAATGTAGTTGGTGCAGCCATTATGGAAAACAGTATGGAGATTCCTCAGAACACTAAAAACAGAGTTTCCATATGATCCAGGAATCCTACTCCTGGGCATATATCAGGACAAAACTGCAATTCAAAAAGATACATGCAACCCTCTGTTCATAGCAGCATTAGTCATAATAGCCATAACATGGAAAGAACCTAAATGTCCATACACAGTGGAATACTACTCAGCCATAAAAAAACAAACTAACTCCATTTGCAGCAATATGGATGAACCTAGAGATTATCATACTAAGTGAACCAAGTCAGGAAGAGAAAGACAAATACTATATGAAATCACTTATATGTGGAATCTAGTATGACACAAAAAAATTTATCTACAAAACATAACAGACTCACAGAGAACAGACTTGTGGTTGCCAAGGGGGAGAGGAAGTGGGGAGGGATATAGTGAGAGTTTTAGGTTAGCAGATGCAAACGATAATACACACAGTGGATAAATGACAAGATCCTTCTGAATAGCACAGGGAACTGTTTTCATTATCCTGTGATAAGCCATGATGGAAAAGATATGAAAAGGAAGGTGTTTATATATACAACTGAATCACTTCATTGTACAAAAAAATTAATACAACATTGTAAATCAACTATATTTCAATATAAAATTAAAGAAAAACAAGCAATAAAAAAAATCCCATCAAAAAGAGAAAAATGCCTACGAATAAACTTAACCAAAGAGGTGAGAGACCTATATTCTGAAAACTATAAAATATTAATGAAGGAATCTGAAAAACCAGATAAAGAAATGGAAAGATATCTTGCATTTTAGATTGGAAGAATTGATATTGTTAAAATGTCCACACTACCCAAAGAGTCTACAAATTTAATTTGGCAGTGTAGAAGGACATGTGCTCATCTTCTCCTGTGAGAACATCAAAGTCACAACTAGCTGCTGAACAACCATCAAAAAGAGAATGTTGGAACCACTAAGAAAAGGTACTCCACATACAAGGACAAAGGAGAAGCAGCAAGATGGTAGGAGGGGTACAATCACATTTAAAATCAAACTTCATTGGAGAAATGTCTATTTAGTTCTTTGGCCCATTGTTTGATTGGGTTATTTTTCTGGAATTGAGCTGCAGGGGTCGCTTGTATATTTTTGAGATTAGTTGTTTGTCAGTTGCTTCATTTGCTATTGTTTTCTCTCATTCCGAAGNCCAGTCAGAATGGCTGCGATCCAAAAGTCTATAAGCAATAAATGCTGGAGAGGATGTGGAGAAAAGGGAACCCTCTTACACTGTTGGTGGGAATGCAAACTAGTACAGCCACTATGGAAAACAGCATGGAGATTTCTTAAAAAATTGCAAGTAGAACTGCCTTATGACCCAGCAATCCCACTGCTGGGCATACACACCGAGGAAACCAGAACCAAAAGAGACACATGTACCCCAGTGTTCATTGCAGCAGTTTATAATAGCCAGGACATGGAAACAACCTAGATGTCCATCAGCAGATGAATGGATAAGAAAGCTATGGTACATACACAATGGAGTATTACTCAGCCATTAAAAAGAATAAATTTGAATCAGTTCTAATGAGATGGATGAAACTGGAACCTATTATACAGAGTGAAGCAAGCCAGAAAGAAAAACACCAATACAGTATACTGTCACATATATATGGAATTTAGAAAGATAGTAATGATGACCCTGTATGTGAGACAACAGAAGAAACACAGACATATAGAACGGACTTTTGGCCTCTAAGGGAGAGGGAGAGGGTGGGATGATTTGGGAGAATGGCATTGAAGCATGTATACTGGTCTATGTTCGATGCAGGATGCTTGGGGCTGGTGCATTGGGATGATCCAGAGAGACGTTGTAGGGTGGGAGGTGTGAGGGGGATTCAGGATTGGGAGCTCGTGTACATCTGTGGTGGATTCATGTCGATATATGGCAAAGTCAATAGAGTATTGTAAAGTAAAATAAAGTTAAAAAAATAAATAAATAAAATAAAATGCAGTACCACCTTGCATGCCTGGGATAAATTCCACTTGGATATGGTGTATAACTCTTATTATACATTGTTGGATTTGATTTGCTAATATTTTGTTGAGGATGAGGGATGTTGGTTTGTAGTTTTCTTTATGGCAACTCACTCCAGTACTCTTGCCTGGAGAATCCCATGGACAGACGAGCCTGGCAGGCTATAGTTCATGGGGTCTCAAGAGAGGTACTTGACTTAGCACTATCTTTCTTTCTTTCTTAATGTCTTTGTCTGATTTAGGGTAATGCTGGCCTTATAGAATGAGTGAGCTTCTACTACCTGAAACAGATTGTAGAGAATGGTATAATTTCTTCCTTGAATGTTTGGTAGAATCACCAGAGACCCCAT
Organism: Neotragus pygmaeus; assembly: GCA_006410875.1. Lineage (NCBI taxonomy): Eukaryota > Metazoa > Chordata > Mammalia > Artiodactyla > Bovidae > Neotragus > Neotragus pygmaeus. Next base: position 448,933 of record SJYV01016911.1, on the reverse strand, counting down.
CTGGGCCTGGTGCTTTATGTTTTAGAAAGCTATTAATTATTGCTTCAAAGAAATTTAATAGATTAAGGCCTACTCAGATTTCCTATTTCTTCTGAGTTCTGGCAAGTTGTACTTCAAGTAATTATCCCTTTTCATCTACATTATCAACTCTATTGTAGGCAGAGTTACTCACAACATTCCTTTATTATCTTTTTAGTGCCATAGGATCTGTAGTGATCCTTTTTCATTTCTGATGTTAGTAATTTGTGTCCTCTCTCTTTTTCTCTTAGTTAAGTCTGCCTAGTGACTTACCAGTTTTTGTGAGCTTTTCAAAGAACTCTCTGGTTTCATTTACTTTTTCTCTCAATTTCCTTGGTCAAGTCCATTGATTTCTTATTATTTATTTTCTTCTGCTTGCTTTGGATGTAATTTGCTCTTCTTTTTCTAGGTTCTCAAGGTGGAAACTTATATGATTGATTTAGATCTGTCTTCTTTTCTAATACATGTATTCAGTGCTATAAATTTCCCACTAAGCACTGCTTTCGTTTCATTCCACAAGTTTTCATAATTTACATTGTCATTTTCATTAAGTTTAAAATATTTTAAAATTCTCTTGAAATGTCTGCTTTAACCCATGCTATTTAGAAATGTATTGTTTAATATCAACATATTTGGGGGTTTTCAGTTATCTCTCTGTTTTTAATTTCTAGTTTAATACCACTATGATCTGAGAGAAGACACTGTATAACTTTTGTGCTTTTTACATTTATTAAAGTATGTTTAATGGTCCAGAATGTGGTTTATCTTGGTGAATGTTCTGTGTGAGCTTCAGAAGAATGTATACTCTATTGTTGTTGAATAAGTAGTCTATAGATACCAATTATATCCATCTGATAAATGGTATGCTAGGGCCTTACTGACTTTCTGCCTGTTAGATGTATCCACTTTCTACATGAAGGTACTGAAGCCCCCACTGTGACAGTGAATTCATTTACTTTATAATTCTATTAGTTTTTGTCACATGCAGTCTGACACTCTGTCATTAGGTATATATACATTAAGGATTATTATGTCTTCTTAGAGAACTGACTTCTTTTTCATTACATAATGCCTCTCTTTATCCCTGATAATCCTCCCTGAAGTCTGCTCTGTCTGAAATTATTATAGCTACTGTTGCTTTCTTTTATTGTTAGCATGCTATATTTCCTCCATTTATTTTCTTTTAACATTTTTACTGAAATATAGTTGATATATAACATGTTATAGGTGGACAAGAATTCCTTAGAAGGAATGGAGTAGCCCTCATAGTCAATAAAAGAATCCAAAATACAGTACTTGGGGGTAATGTCAAAAATTACAGGATGATCTCGGTTCATTTCTAAGGCAAACCGTTCAGCATTACAGTAATCCAAGTCTATGCCCCAACCACTAATGCTGAAGAAGATGAAGTTGAACAGTTTTATGAAGACCTACAAGTCCTTCTAGAACTAACACAAAAAAAAGATGTTCTTTTCGTCACAAGGACTAGAATGCAAAAATAGGAAGCCAAGAGATACCTGGAGTAACAGGCAAGTTTGGCCTTGGAGTACAAAATGAAGTAGGACAAAGGCTAACAGAGCTTTGCCAAAAGAACACACTGGTCATAGCAAACATCCTCTTTCAACAATACAAGAAATGACTCTACACATGGCCATCACCAGATGGTCAATACCAAAATCAGATTGATTATATTCTTTGCAGCCAAAGAAGGAGAAGCTCTAAACAGTCAGCAAAACAAAATCTGGAGTTGATTGTGACTCAGATCATCAGCTCCTTACTGCAAAATTTGGGCTCAAATTGAAGAAAGCAGAGAAAACTACTAGGCCATTCAGGTAAGACCTAAATCAAATCCCTTATGATTATACAGTGGAGGTGACAAATAGATTCAAGGGATTAGATCTGGTGGACAAGAGTGCCTGAGGAAGTATGGATGGAGGTTCGGAACATTGTTTATAGAAGGTGGTGACCAGAACTATCCCCAAGAAAAAGAAATGCAAGAAGGCAAAGTGACTGTCTGAAGAGGCCATACAAATAACTGGAAAAAGAGCAGCAAAAGGCAAGAGAGAAAGGGAAAGATATACCCAACTGAATGCAAAGTTCCAGAGAATAGTAAGGAGAAAAAAGAAAGCCTTCTTAAATGAACAATGAATAGAAACAGAGGCAAACAACAGAAAGAGAAAGACTAGAGATCTCTTTAAGATGGAGATACCAAGGACCATTTCATGCAAAGATGGGCACAATATAAGACAGAAGCGGCAAGGAGCTAACAGAAGCAGAAGACGTTAAGAAGAGGTGGCAAGAATACACAGAAGAACTGTACAAAAAAGGTCTTAATTACCTGGATAACCACAATGGTGTGGTCATTCACCTAGAGCCAGACATCCTGGAGTGTGAAGTCAAGCAGACCTTAGGAAGCATCACTACAAATAAATCAAGTGGAGGTGATGGAATTCTAGCTGAGTTACTTCAAATCCTCAAAGATGATGCTTTAGCAGCACGTTAACAGTGCTTCACTCAATACACTGGTAAATCTGGAAAACTCAGCAGGGGCCACAGGACTGGAAAGGATCAGTTTCCATTCCAACCCCAAAGAGAAGAGCAATGCCAAAGAATGTTCAAATTATTGTACAACTGCACTCATTTCACATGCTAGCAAGATCATGCTCAAAATCCTTCAAGCTAGGCCTCATCAGCACATGAACCAAGAACTTACAGAGGGCAGGAGGAGAAGTGGATGACAGAGGATGAGATGGTTGGATGGCATCACTGACTCAATGGACATGAGTTTGAGCAAACTCAGGGAGATAGTGAAGGGACAGTGAAACCTGGCATGCTGTAGCCATGGTGTTACAAAGAGTTGGACACAACTTAGCAATGGAACAACAACAAATACAATATAGTATTTCACAATTTTTTAATGTTATATTCCATTTATAAAATATTGGCTATATTTCCTGTGTTGTACAACATATCCTTGTAGATTGTTTTATATAATATATATTATAGTTTGTATCTCTTAATCCCCTATTCCTATATTGGCCTTCCCTTTTTCCCTTTCCCCACTGCTAACCACCAGATTTGTACCCTAAATCTGTGAGTCTATTTCTTTTTTGTTACATTCACTAGTTTGTTGTATTTTTTAGACTCCACAAATAAGTAATATCATACAGCATTTGTCTTTTGCTAACTTCACTTAGCATATTTTCTAAATCATCCATTTTGTTCCAAGTGGAAAATTTTCATTCTTTTTTATGGCTAATAGTCCATTGTATATATAAACCACATTTTATTTATCCATTCATTTGTTGATGGACATGTGAGTTGCTCCCATATTTTGGCAATGGTGAATAATGCTGCTATGAACATTGGGGTGCATGTATCTTTTCAAAATAGTGGTTTTTTTTTTTTTTTTCAGACATATACCCAGGAGTGGAATTGCTGGATTATATGTTTGTTCTATTTTTAGTTTTTTGAGAAACCACCATACTATTTTCCACAGTAACTGCATTAGTTTACATTCCCACCAACAGCAGATGAAGATTCCCTTTTCTCCGCAACCTTGCCAACATTTGTTATTCATGTTCTTTTTGAAGACAGCCATTCTGACAGGTATGAAGTAACATCTCCTTATGGTTTTGATGGATTAGCAATGTTGAACATCTTTTCATGTGCCTATTGGCCATCTGCATGTCTTCTTTGGAGAAATGTCTATTTGGGTCTTCTGCACATTTTTAAATCGGGTTGTTTGGGATTTTTTTATGTTGAATTGTATGACCTGTTTATGTATTTTGGGTATTAACCCTTTATGGGTCATATCATTTGCCAATATTTTCTCCCATTCAGTGGGCTATCTTTTCATACTGTCAATGGTTTCCCTTACTGTGCAAAAGCTTTTAAGTTTAATTATGTTCTATTTATTTTTGCTTTTATTTCCTTTGCTTTAGGAGATTGATCCCCCAAAATATTGCTTCAATAAGCAAAGCATCTTCCCTACATCCATGTAAGAGTCAAAGGAATCCATATATAGTCTTAAATTTGAGGAGAAACTGGAATCATAATTGGCACTTATATTGAGAATTACAGACCTTTGATAACATATATCCTATTTATAAGACGCTGTATCATTAAGAGTAACCATACCTTTTAAATGCATGCTTGAAAATTCAGACCTATTTAACTTTCTATTCAAAAATCTTAGGCCTTAAAAAATGTTTATCTTCTCATTCATTTCATGAATACCTTGGAATTTCTTCTCTTATAGGAACATTAAGTTATATTGACACGGGAAAGAGTATAGCAAAAATTAATTTTTTAATGGGACACTTTACCAAACCTGCTATCTTGCCCTAAAACAAAAGACCCAGGAACTGCACAATAATCCCAGATCCAGCTCTTGTCCTTTACTTTCTTTTCACCTTGGTTCACAGTCCTTTGTGGGACAGACACCACATTGGATGTATCTTTGTACAGCACACTGCCTTGTGTCCATTAGATGACTAAATTATAAATTCTACTATTAAAAAATATTTTCACTGGTTTTCTTGACCAAACATTGAAGAACTGTTGTCAAACAAGTACATTTCAGAGAAGCAAAAGAAACATTTAGAGTACTTTCAACTTTCATTTTCACCATAACTCATAATAAAAAATACACTATATACCATAACCGTTATATATCTATGAACATATACATTTATCTATTTAAATCAAAAGTTTTAAGGAAACTACTTTAATACGTCTGAAGCTCTTGGTTATTTTCTATTTTGTTTTTTAAAATGCTGCTAATGACCACTAGGAAATGTTCTAATGGTTCTAATCCATTCTTTAAAAATAATGATTCGGAAAACTATCTTTTAGAAACAAATATGGAAGCAAATAATAAAATAAACTGGAAAAAAGTTTTAAAATAACGGTTACTTACCTGGTTGATGCAAAAACAACATTGAATGGCATCTGCTGATAAAATGGAAGGAAAGGCCTGGGGAAGAAAGCAAAACACAAACATGGGACTTCGGCATTGTGTGTTTGCTAAGTTTTCTGCCACTGTCAATATTTGCCCCTTAAAATCAGTGAGTCTGAATACTTTGTGTATCAGCAATTCTCAAACTTTGGCACACACAAAATCACTGGGGAGTGGGAAGCTGCTCCTGCTGCTGCTGCTGCTAAGTCGCTTCAGTCGTGTCCGACTCTGTGCGATCCCAGAGACGGCATCCACCAGGTTCCCCCGTCCCTGGGATTCTCCAGGCAAGAACGCTGGAGTGGGTGGGAGTGGGAAGATTCTTGTTTAAAATTCAAATCCACAGGTCTAGCCCAGCAGACTCAGTGCATACAAGGTAGAGCCAATTAATCTGCATTTGTAATAAACATCCCCATGTGTTTGCTGCAGATGGGAAACAAGCCACACCTGAGAAACAGTACCCTATACTTAGGCTTCAGCTGGTCATTAGTTCCCAGCAACTTCTCAAGTTCCCTGAGATGTTCTGAAATTTCCAATGATTTACTTTAGACCGCTCCCCCGCCCCGAAAGTCTAGGAACTGAGTATACTATGTAAAGAATTTCATTCCTCTGAAAAACTCAGGATCATAAAACATCCATAAGGAGGTTGTTCATAAATAATGTGCATTACAAATTTACTTTCTCAAATGAAATTATGTAGGTATGACATCAAGTCTATTTTTACTAACTCAGATAGGACCTAGAGGGAAATCCGCATCTTATTTTTTTCTAATCTGAGTGTATGATTATCACATGTGTGTATTCATCACGAATGAAACAAGGTGAATCTTTTGACCATGTTGGTCTTGGTAACATTCACATAAAGACAGCAAATGTCACCTATCTGCCCTCTTTTAACACTTTTCCCTGCACTTTCGCTGTCATGTGTCTTTGCTCTATCTCACCTCGTTTCATGACTTCATTTTGTTCTCAAAGATACATTCTTATTTGCAATTAGTGTCTCTAAGGTCAGGCAGACTTAGCTGGAATCCCAGCTCTACACTTGCTAATTCATAATAAAGTAACCTTGAGCAATTTACCTCTCCTCTTTTGATCTCAGCTTCCTAACTGGTAAAATGGGGATAATACATCCTATTCTAGATTTCTATTCTGAAAATTGATGTTATATACATAAAGCACTTATAAAGTGATACCTGGCATATTGCGTGACTTAAATATGAGAGCTGCTATCATTATTACAAAGAGGTCTCTAATAATATTAGGGCTCATATTCATCAGTAATTATTTCCTACCTTTCAAAATATTTATACCGATTCTTTCCAGTAACATCAGGATCTTCATAAATTTTAGGCATCTGAAAAGAAGCATCAATTCTAAAACGAAGCAGGAAAACATTAGTCAAGTCAAACATATTATTTCCAAATATAATTTTTATTTCATATTCATTCTCAGTTGCTAAATCGTGTCTGACTCTTTGTGATCCCATGGACTATAGCCCACCAGGCTCCTCTGTCCATGGAGTTTTCCAGGCAAGAATACTGAAGTGGTTGCCACTTTCTACTCCAGGGAATTTTCCCACCCCAGTGATCGAACCCATGTCTCTTGCACCTCTTGCATTGACAGACAGATTCTTTACCACTAGCACCACCTGGGAAGCCCCTATTTTGTATTTATATGTCTATAAAGTAGGAGATACACAGATACACCTGAGACTGAGCAAAGTCTTCTATAACATGTCTCTTACTGTCCTACATCTCAGATTACAATAATTACTTTTCCCGAGCCAGGCAACCAGGAGCCAACAAGAGGAACTGAAAGCTAATAAATGAGTAAATTTATGAAATTCTACATAAAAAATGCTCATTTTTAGTTAACAGTGCATGAGAATTACAAAATTTAAAAAAACAAAATTTTATGTCTAGGCTGTAAGGTAGCATTGTAAAGAAATTTACTATGTATGAACTTGTAAATATTCTTTAAACAAATAAAGAATTTGACAGACCTATCGCTGAAGGTACTTTGGTTGCAGGTCTCCAAAAAGTCTACTTGGATATTAGCAGAAAAGTACACTTGCAATTTCTAAGATGGATCAAAGAAATTACAAATGCAGTCACCTCTACCTTTGGTGGTAAGTTATCATGTAATATATACTATAACCTTTGGAGAACACCTATTAGGTTGGTGCAAAAGTAACTGCGGTTTTGCACTGTTGAATTTTGCCATTTGATACTGGAATGTGGTTATGTTATACATCATTTTAATGCTCATTTCTTGCTTTATATTTTCTTTTGCTAATGACTTATCACTTGCTGTTTATTTTATATTTATTTTAGACTATGGAAATGATGTTAAATAAAAAGCAAATTCAAGCAATTTTCTTATTCAAGTTCAAAATGGGTCATAAAGCAGGGCAGGAAACTAGCAACATCAACAATTCATTTGGCCCAGAAACTGCTAACAAACAGATAGTGCAGTGGTGATTAAAGAAGTTTTGCAAAGGAGACAAGAGCCTTGAAGATGAGGAGCATAGTGGCCGGTCATCCGAAGTTGACAATGACCAACTGAGAGCCATCATCAAAACTGATCCTCATACAGCTATAAGAAGCTGCCTAAGAACTCAACATCAACCTTTCTATGGTCATTTGGCATTTGAAGCAAAGTGGAAATGTGAAAAAGCTTGATAATGGTGCTTCATGAACTGTCTGCAAAACAAAAAACCATCGTTTTGAATGTCATCTCTTATTTTACACAACACTGAACCACTCCTTGATCGGATTGAAAGTGGATTTTATAAAACAACTGGCAACAACTAGCTCAGTGGTTGGACCGAGAAGAAGCTCCAAAAACACTTCCCAAAACCAAACGTGCACCAAAAAAAGGTCACGGTCATTGTTTTGGTGGTCTGCTGTCTGTCTGATCCATTACATTTTTCTGAATCCCAGCAAAACCATTACATCTGAGAAGTACGCTCAGCAAATAATGAAATGTACCAAAAACTGCAACACCTGCAGCCACTATTAGTCAACAGAATGGACCCAATTCTTCTCCACAGTGCCGGACTGCAAGTTTCACAACCAGCAATCCAAAAGTTGAACAAATTAGTCTATGAAGTTTTACCTCATTTGCCATATTTATCTGACCTCTCTCCAATCAACTACCACTTCTTCAAGCATCTCAACAACTTTTTGCCAGGAAAATGCTTCCACAACCAGCAGAAGGCAGAAAATGCTTTCCAAGAGTTCATTAAAACCTGAAACATGTATTTTTATGCTACAGGAACAAACCAACTCATTTCTCATTGGCAAAGATGTGTTGACTATAACGGTTCCTATTTTGATTAATAAAGATGTGTTTGAGCCTCGTTATAATGATTTAAAATTCACAGTCTGAAATCACAATTACTTTTGTACCAACCTATTACTAACCAATAAACCTATAACTGTTGCTCCCGAATCCAAATTGTTTTGGTCAAAGGGGTTAAGAAAGAGAATTTGAGCTCAACGGGTCCAGGTATAACATCACAATTGTACATTTTAAAATAATACAGAATGAATAAACAAAACTTTTTAAGAAGAAAAATGCATCCATCAAACACATGAATAGCAGCTGGAGCCACCTGACACTTACGCAGCAAGTTGCTGGAGGGCCTCTCTGTGCCTTTGCTCATGTCGCTTCCAGTCCCGACTGATGAATGATGGAACAGGATCTGCCTTGCTCCAATAAACAGAATATCTTGGATAATGGAACATGCTGCTGAACATGGTTCTGAACCTGGGAACCCTTCTCTAATGTTAAAACAGGAGGGCAGAGGGGAAAAGGACAAAATTATACCAGATTTTCTAAAGTATTTTACTACTGCAAACTTTTGAAAGGTACAAAACCGTCTATATGGCATAGGCTATTGGTATATGTACAGACTATCTCTAGAAGGATACTGAAGAAACTGATGACAAGGGGTGATTATGTGAAGAGGGCTAAGGGTAGCATTTATTTTATACCATATATGCTTTTGCACTACTGGAATTTTTTCAACACAGGCATCTATTACTTTTCTCATTGAAATAATTTAGGTTGTTGTGAGTCCTTTATTCACTATTAGTTAATCCTCATATTGGGCCGCAAGTATTAAAACATCTTGTCCCCTGGTAACCATGGCAAAGAAATTTCTGCAGAATCTAAAATCCAGTGGAGATTTGGTGATTAGAAAATCTGATCAGCACAGTTAGCCAAACTAGATGGTTCAGGTTCACTAGGCTGCCTTAGCAGATGAATAAGACCTACCAGTTTGCTTCGAATCACGGTGGCCTGAATATTTGCCTGGTTGTGGTCTTTCTCGCTTGATACAATAAACAATGGGTCTGTGAAATAAACAATAAAGCAGTATAAGGAAGACCACAAATCTAGCACATATCTACTCCCAGGTAGAGAAAAACAGGAAATGTAGTTTCTTAATTGGAAACCAGATTAGAAAATTCAGATATCATCTAACTCTGCGGCAGCTCATAGCTCTATTACTCACCATCAGTGAGAGTCTGTGAGATGCAAGTGTTCTCTAGATACTCCAATATCAGTGAGTAGAATCGGAATGCAAAAAGAAGGCTGAACATGTTTTCAAGCACCATAACCTCAACAGGCTCTCCTCTCTTATGAACAAACTACCTTTTGGGTCTGGATAGCTCTGGAAATACTCTAGGAGGAAGAAGCAATAACTTTGGGCACTGCCTCCCATCTTCAGTTCACAAACTTAACAGCGTATCACCCAGAGCTGGGAGACAGGGTAAGAAAATGTCATTCTCCAGTAAAAGATAAATAAGATCAGTTATTTTTAGAATCCACCCCTTAAAATGGAACTAAGTTATTTCCTCCAAGTTCAAATAAGATTGCCCTGTTGCTGTAAGCATGTGTTTGTCAGGTACACCTTTAAAGTGACGAATATTCATGATTGATTTTACTATCACTTAAAAATCAAACAACTGGACATTAAATTCACAAGCAATCTTCAGATATAGACTTGATTCCTCAAGTAGATATGTCTAGACAAATAAACACCTTGAACTAGTCTAGACATCTTGGTAACATATATTTTTCTGAAGAAATTATTAAATTGTTATTGTGATTTAGAATTAAGTCTCTTGAATTTAGACGATTTGTCAGTTTCCAGAACTTAGTTACTTCCTCAGTTACCCAATTTCAGATGAACAGCACAATCACAACCATTGAGGACTTCCCTGGTGGCCCAGTGGTTGAAAATCCGCCTTCCAACACAGGGGACGTGAGTTCAATCCCTGGTCTGGGAACTAAGATCCCACATGCTGTGGGACAACTGAGTCCATGCACCACAACGAGAAAAGCCCATGAGCTGCAACTACTGAGCCTGCATACTGCACATATTGAGCCCACACGTTCTAGAGCCTGTGCTTCGCAACACGAGAAAGCCGTGCACCAGTGAAGACCCAGCTAGCCAAAACAAAACAATCACAACCACTGATCCAGTGATACCTTTTAAATCACTTAAAACAAGAGACAAGAGACTTCACTTTATCTTGTACTATTTCCAACATACTAGCAATGTTGAAGCTATATTCTACTGTCTAAATAGGTGCATTCATTCTCTCTTCAAATTCAGTAGCCTATAATTTGAGGGCATAAAATGTGGCCTCTTCTTCCTAATCAGGCCAATTTCCATCACTTCTCAACTTGATATCACTGGGTCAAAGGCTGCAATTGTGCTGGTCATCGGAAATTAATTTAACACACATTTCCCCTAAGTCTGGATAATGAACCATTCTCCTCTTATTATTCCTTATTTCCATAAGGAATGTGAAAATGATATCTATAGAAACATTTTTGAATCTACAGACAACAATGACACAATACTGTATGATTTGTGACTATACATTCTACGACATAGTCTACAGTTCAGTTCAGTTGCTCAGTCTTATCCAACTCTACGATCCCACGGACTGCAGTAGGTCAAGCCCCCCTTGTCCATCACCAACTCCTGGAGTTCACTCGAACTCATGTCCATTGAGTCAGTGATGCCACCCAACCATCTCATCCTCTATCATCCCCTTCTCCTCCTGCCTTCAATCTTTCCCAGCATCAGGGTCTTTTCCTAATGAGTCAGCTTTTCACATCAGGTGGCCAAAGTATTGGAGTTTCAGCTTCAGTATCAGTCCTTCCAGTGAATATTCAGGATTGATTTCCTTTAGAATGGACTGGTTGGATCTCCCTGCAGTTCAAAAGACTCTCAAGAATCTTCTCCAACACCACAGGTCAAAAGCATTGATTCCTCAGCACTCAGCTTTCTTTACAGTCTAACTCCCACATCCATACATGACTACTGGAAAACCACAGCCTTGACTAGACTGACCTTTGTTTGCAAAGTAACATCTCTGCTTTTTAATACACTGCGAAGAGGAGCTAAAAAGCCTCTTGATGAAAGTGAAAGAGGAGAGTAGAAAAGTTGGCTTAAAGCTCAACATTCAGAAAACGAAGATCATGGGCATCTAGTCCCATCACTTCATGGGAAATAGATGGGGAAACAGTGTCAGACTTATTTTGGGGGCTCCAGAATCACTGCAGATGGTGATTGCAGCCATGAAATTAAAAGACGCTTACTCCTTGGAAGGAAAGTTATGACCAACCTAGATAGCATTTTCAAAAGCAGAGACATTACTTTGCCAACAAAGGTCTGTCTAGTCAAGGCTATGGTTTTTCCAGTAGTCATGTATGGATGTGAGAGTTGGATGGTGAAGAAAGCTGAGCGCCAAAGAATTGATGCTTTTGAAATGTGGTGTTGGAGAAGATTGTTGAGAGTCCCCTGGACTGCAAGAAGATCCAATCAGTCCATCCTAAAGGGTATCAGTCCTGGCTATTCATTGGAAGGACTGATGTTGAAGCTGAAACTCCAATACTTTGGCCACCTCATACAAAGAGCTGACTCACTGGAAAAGACCCTAATGCTGGGAAGGACTGGGGGCAGGAGGAGAAGGGGATGACAGGGGATGAGATGGTTGCATGACATCATTAACTCGATGGACATGGGTTTGGATAGACTCCAGGAGTTGGTGATGGACAGGGAGGCATGGTGTGCTGGATTCATGGGGTCACAAAGAGTCAGACACGACTGAGTGACTGAACTGAATTTTTAATTTGGATGAAAACACAAAAGACCATGAATAACCAAAATAATCTTGAGAGAGAAGAACAGAGCTGTAGAAATCACACTCTATGCCTTCAGACAATATTATAAACCTACCATAATCAAAACTGTCTGACACTGACACAGAAATGGACATATAGATCAACTGAACAGAACAGACAGTCCAGCAGTAAACCAATGCACTTATGGCCAATTAATCTAAGAAAAGTAGGTAAGAATACACAATGGGGAGAAAGCCTGTTCACTAAATGGTTCTGAGAAAAACTGGACAGCTACATGTAAAAGAATGAAATTAGAACATTCTCCAATACCATATACAAAAAAAAAACTCAAATTGATTAAAGACTTAAATGTAAATCTGGATAAAACTTCTAGAGGAAATATGGGCAGAAGACTCTGACATGCACTGCAGCAACATGTTTCTGGAACCGAAATAAACAGTATCTAATTAAGCCTAAAAGCTTTAGCACAACAAAGGAAAACATAAACAAAATGACAACCTCCAAAGTGGGAGAAAATATTTCTAAATGATGCTACAACAATGATTAGTTTCCAAAATATACCAACAGCTCATATAGCTTAACATCAAAAAAACAAACAACCCAATTAAAAAATAGCCAGAAGACCTAAACACTTCTCCAAGAAGACAAACAGATGGCCCACAGGCACATGAAAAGATGTTCAATATCCCTAATTATTAGAGAAATGCAAATCAAAACTACAGTGAGGTATCATTTCACATCAGAATGGCCATTATTAACAAGCCTACAAATAAATGCTGGAGAGAGAGTGAAGAAAAAGAAACTCTCCTACACTGTTAGTGGGAATGAAAGTTGGTGCAACCACTGTGGAGAAGATCATGGAGGTTCCATTAAAAAAAACAACAACAACAACTAAAAATAGAGTTACCATATAATCTTGCAATCCCACTCATGGGCATATATCCAGAGAAAACTCTAATTTGAAAAGATACACGCACCCCAATGTTCACAGCAACTCATATTTACAAAGGCCAAGCCCTGGAAGCAACCTAAATGTCTATCAACAGATGAATGGATAAAGAAGATGTATAAAATAAACAACATATATATATATGCATATGTATACAAGCACACAATGGACTATTACTCAGCCATAAAAAAGAATGAAATAATGCCATTTGCAGCAACATGGATGGACCTGGAGATTATCCTATTAAGTGAAGTAAATCAAAGATAAATATCATATCACTTATGTGTAGAATTTTTAAAAAATACAAATAAATATATTTACAAAACAGACAAACTCATGGAAATAGAAAACAAATTTACGGTTATGAAAGGGGATAGCAGAGGGGAGGGGAGAAATAAATTAGGACTTTGGAATTAACATAAATACAGTAGGTCCTTGTTGTTTATTCTAGAGACAGAGAAAAGAAAGGAGGAAAGAACTCATGATAAATAGTAAACCCAAGAAGTAGTTAAGATATTTTGGGGGCTTCCATGGTAACTCAGTGGTGAAGAATCTGCCTGGCAACGCAGGGGACGTGGGTTTGATTCCTGGTCCAGGAAGATCCCACATGCCATGGGACAATAAGCCCACGCACCACAACTACTAAGCCCACAGGCCACAACTACTAAGCCCACAGGCTACAACTACTGAAGGCCCTGTCCCTCGAGCCCGTGCTTCGCAACAAGAGAAACCACTGCAATAAGAAGCCTTCACACTGCAACTGGAGAAGGCCCCCGCACAGCAATGAAGACCCAGCACAGCCAACAGATAAATATTTTTAAAAACTGTATTTTTGGAAGCTAGGAAAATATATCATATTTAAAAGACTTTATGATTAGCAGTGCAATAGTGTAGCTATTAATCCATCAACAAATGTAGATTCAGGGAAGCGACAGAGTATTGTAGGCACTTCAAGTGAGGCACTTGAGAGATACAAAGTATTCACATAACATTCAGTCAAATGTAAAACAGTATATAAACGAGGTAAGATTTAGAAAAGAATGCTATTAACTGCGAAGCATACACAAATGTAAGCAATCATTACATATTCCCAACACCAGGGAATCCTAAAGACTCCCATCCAAAGGAAACCCTGGGATTCTCAGAGGAGATACCACACTGTTAAAAGAAGGGTAAAGAGGGCAAAACTGGGGGTGGGGTGGGGAATCATGCTTTACTGATTCTATTTATTGTAGTAGTAAATTAAATAAATGATTCATAACAAATTATATAGCACCTAACATATGTACCAGCACCGGAAACGGTGCTGAGAATGCTACAAAAATGGAGAGAACAAGACTTAAATAACTCAGGAATTTATGGTCCAGTAGAAGAGACAGAACATAAATGAACAATCAGGGCATTAAATAAACTGGGGCTTTACTGGCCCAAAAGACTTAGTGGACCTAGTTTACAAGCAATACTTTGACGGATAAGAATAAACTCAAATAAAAAGAGAAACCTAAAAACAAAGATGAGACAACCTGGCCCTTCTTTACCTACCCAGAAAGACAAGTTTGGAGTTGCCCAGAGAATTGGGCATTTTATGCAGTTTGAATGAGGGAATGTTGAGTGAATCTTCAAGTCAGAACGCCAGGAACGGCATTCAGGACAATTGCTTAGGGCTGTGCAAATTGTCAGGGTAAAGAAGAATGAGGTGTTCCCGCTCTCTACTCTGAGATGCAGAGCGCACCTGCGGCTTCCGAGACAGCCTCCTTCCCCCCAGCCCGCCCAAGAGCCACCGCCTGCAGGGCTTGGAGCTGCCCCTACCCAACAAAAGACAACCCGGGCTAGAGATCCCTCCTGAGGCTTGTCCTTCGTCCGCCGCGTTCCCGGCCGGGTCCGACAGTCTCGACGCCCACCTGGCCCAGGTGTCGACAACTCAGGAGGGAGGTTTGGAGCCGCCCTTACCGTATAAGAAATCATACGTTCGACTGGCAGAGACGTTGCCCCAGGCCCCCGACTTCCCTCCGAACCGGGTTTGAGACACCTGCGGCTTGGCCTGGGGTTCTTCGATAGTCACTACGTGACTCATGGTGCCGGCTCTTCCCTGCCGCCAGCCAGGTCCAACTAGGGAAACCTAGCTGCGGCGTGCACCGTAGCTATGGTAACCCCCTCCAGGGACCAGAGAGCAAACGCCAGGCGAAGATAGGCAAGCTAGTCCAGAGGAGAGGGGAGGGACTAGCGTGAGAGAGGCGGGGTCGAGTGACGACAGGAAGGGGCGGGGCGAGGAGCAGAAGCGGAAGCACGAGGAAGTGCGCAGAGGGGTGGAGCGTGAGGGGTCGGGGAAGAGGAGGGAAGAAAGAGGAAAAGGAGGGGCTGGCCTAGGGAGGGGAGAGCGAGGAAAGAAGGGCGGGGCAGGGGTAGAGAAGGACGGAGGGCGCGTTGCAGAGAAAGGCGAGAAGGGGGAGAGAAGGGCGGGGTGGGAGAGGGACTGACTCACTTCCCAGTTGCACTCCGGTGCTAAAGTTACGAGCTTTTAGCGGCCCACCCACGGTCAACGCCAGGGGGCCGCAGATTGGGGAAAAGGTTGCTGCTGAAATCCTTGCAGCCATTTACCAATCACACTCCGTAGTCTCTTTCGGAAATCCCTGGGAAATCTTAGAGCCTTCTAGAATAGCTGGGGACTTTCATTTCGGACATCCCCTTTCCGCAGGGCTTGTTCGAACTAAAGAATCTGAGCGTCAGCCTTTGGTACACTATGAGCTCTGGTCCTGGATATCAGCGTTTGTGGTGGGCTGGTTAATTAAATGTTCGTGCGCATTCTGCTACCCCTTTCTGTGTGTATGTGTCAGCAGCTCAATCGTGTTCAACTCTTTGCGATCCCATGGCCTGTGACCCTCCAGGCTCATCTCTCCATGGGATTTTCCAGGCAGGAATACTGGAGTGGGTTGCCATGCCCTTCTCCGAGGGATCTTCTCCACCCAGAAATGGAACCTAGGTCTCCTGCATTGCAGGCAGATTCTGCATTTCAAACTAATACGGATTTTTTCACTTTAGTTGTCAAATTTAAGAGAAATTGGCGGTGCCCCAGTAACCACCAGTGTTAACCAAAAAGATATTGTTTGCTTAGTGTCACTATGAATGAGTGCATTTTACATATCAGATTCTTTTCATCTGTTATGATCATTATACTTTGTGATGTTTGAATTATCCCATTTGGCTAGTGACACACGTTAGAGTTAGCTTCTTTGTCTTTTTCATGTAATCCATAGGCACTTCAACAAGCCTCCTGCCTTCTATTCTTTTCACACATATTCTTGGTTTTATTTTACTTTACTCCTGAACTTCTTGGGTTTTTTGCCAATCAGCCGTGTATTTTACCAGTTCCAAGTCTTTGCTCAAACTGCTTTGCCTAAAATGCCTTTTCGTATTTGTGCCCCTCAATTAATTGAGGTATCCTTCAAGACTTAATGCTAATTTTGCCACCTTTATGTAGCCTCCCAAGTTCTTCAAGTAGACCCAAACTTCTTTATTCCAGTGCTGTTATGTAGCACCAGTGGCATTGACCGCTTTGTATTAGTAATTGTAACTTTGCTCCCCGCAACTGTGAGCTCATTGAGGGCACAGGCCTTCACATGGTCGTTTTGTATCTCTGAAGTACCTAGTTCAGTTCAGTCCTCAGTCATGTCCAACTGTTTATGGCCCCATGAACCACAGCACACCAGACCTCTCTCTATCCATCACCAACTCCCGGAGTCCACCCAAACCCATGTCCATTAAATCGGTGATGCCATCCAACCATCTCATTCTCTGTCGTCCCCTTCTTCTCCTGCCCTCAATCTTTCCCAGCATCAGGGTCTTTTCAAATGAGTCAGCTCTTTGCGTCAGGTGGCCAAAGTATTGGAGTTTCAGCTTCAACATCAGTCCTTGCAAAGAATATTCAGGACTGATCTCCTTTAGGATGGACTGGTTGGATCTCCTTGCAATCCAGGGGACTCTCAAGAGTCTTATCCAACACCACAGTTCAAACGTATCAATTCTTCAGCGCTCAGCTTTCTTTATAGTCCAACTCACACATCCATACATGACCACTAGAAAAACCATAGTCTTGACTAGACAGACCTTTGTTGACAAAGTAATGTCTCTGCTTTTCAATATGCTGTCTAGGTTGCTCATAACTTTCCTTCCAAGGAGTAAGCATCTTTAATTTNGATGCTTACTCCTTGGAAGGAAAGTTATGCCCAACCTAGATAGCATATTAAAAAGCAGAGACATTATTTTGCCAACTAAAGTCCATCTAGTCAAGGCTATGGTTTTTCCTGTGGTCATGTATGGATGTGAGATTTGGACTGTGAAGAAGGCTGAGTTGCAAAGAATTGATGCTTTTGAACTGTGGTGTTGGAGAAGACTCGAGAGTCCCTCGGACTGCAAGGAGATCTGTCCTGGGTATTCTTTCGAAGGAATGATGCTAAAGCTGAAACTCCAGTACTTTGGCCACCTCATGCAAAGAGCTGACTCATTGGAAAAGACTCTGATGCTGGGAGGGATTGGGGGCAGGAGGAGAAGGGCACGACAGAGGATGAGATGGCTGGATGGCATCACTGACTTGATGGACCTGAGTTTGAGTGAACTCTGGGAGTTGGTGATGGACAGGGAGGCCTGGCGTGCTGCAATTCATGGGATTGCAAAGAGTAGGTCACAACTGAGTGACTCAACTGAACTGAAGAAACTAAGGCCTCCCACCTGGTCAAGGACAGTAACTACATGCTGACTACAAGCACGTAGACTCCAGACCAGCTAGAACCAGAAGGTAAGATTCTGGAAACATCACCCTGTTATTTCACCATCAACCAGTCAGAAGGAGAAGGTCTGTGAGCTGCTCACACATCCTACAACCCTCTCCGCTAGCACCATCTTTAAAAGCCCTGGCCTGAAAGCCAATGGGGAGTCCAGGTCTTCTGAGCACCAGCTGCCCGTTCTTGCTTGATCCTGCAACAAACCCTTCTCTGCTCCAAAATCTGGTGTTTCAGTTTGTTTGGTCTCACTGTGCATCGGGCACACAACCTATGGTTTGGCAACAGTTTTTGACAAGCCAGCCAGGAGCCTGTACCTGCAGCAGGTGGAACTTGGCTGGGGCAGCCCCTCCCTCATGACCCCTGGAGCTGCCAGGGCTCATGTCACCTGTGGGAACTCTGAGAAGTATTCTGACTCTCCGTCAGCCCTTGGTCCATTTTGGGGTAAGTTGCTCCAGCTTGCGGGGACTGGGGGTTATCCCCCCGGGTTCATGCCCTTCCAGGAAACGAGCCTATCTGGGCCATTCTCTCTTGGGAGCAGCACTGTCTGGTCATCAGGTCTCCATCTGGGAGGGGGAATGGAATAGTTAGGCTGTATTGGTCTGATCTTTTGTCCGAGCAACTGTGTTGTATTTGTGTGCATGTGTAAAGAGTACTCGTGTTTTTGACAAAATGGGAAATACCATCTTCACCCCTGTCTTCCTGAGTCCTGAAGGCTGATCAGGATGATCACTAAAGGCTTCAGGGAAATAATCTGTGTCTCTCTTCCTGGTTTTGACTTCTGTTAGAGAGTCCTAGCTCTGAGAGCCCAAAGGGGCCCTGGTTTTGACTTCTGTTGCTGGGCTGGATGAAGCACAAGCTGGAATCAAGATTACCGGGAGAAATATCAATCACCTCAGATATGCAGATGACACCACCCTTATGGCAGAAAGTGAAGAGCTAAAAACCTCTTGATGAAAGGGAAAGAGGAGAGTGAAAAAGTTGGCTTAAAGCTCAACATTCAGAAAACAAAGATCATGGCATCTGGTCCCATCACTTCATGGGAAATAGATGGGGAAACTGTGGAAACAGTGTCAAACTTTATTTTGGGGGCTCCAAAATCACTGCAGATGGTGATTGCAGCCATGAAATTAAAAGACGCTTACTCCTTGTAAGAAAAGTTATGACCAACCTAAATAGCATATTCAAAAGCAGAGACATTACTTTGCCAACAAAGGCTATGGTTTTTCCAGTGGTCATGTATGGATGTGAGAGTTGGACTGTGAAGAAAGCTGAGCACCGAAGAATTGATGCTTTTGAACTGTGGTGTTGGAGAAGACTCTTGAGAGTCCCTTGGACTGCAAGGAGATCAGCCCTGGGATTTCTTTGGAAGGAATGATGCTAAAGCTGAAACTCCAGTACTTTGGCCACCTCATGCAAAGAGCTGACTCATTGGAAAAGAGTCTGATGCTGGGAGGGATTGGGGGCAGGAGGAGAAGGGGACGACCGAGGATGAGATGGCTGGATGGCATCACCAACTCAATGGACGTGAGTTTGAATGAACTCTGGGAGATGGTGATGGATAGGGAGGCCTGGCGTGCTGCAATTCATGGGGTTGCAAAGAGTCAGACATGACTGAGCAACTGAACTGAACTGAGAGGATCTTCGTAACGAATTATTTGTAGAGGGTTGGTAGAACTGAGAATACACTTTCATCATTCGGAAGAACTTACTGACCACCTCTCCATAGAAGGAAATTTTCAGTGGTCTAGGAACAGCAGAATCTGTGTCTCCACCAAACCTTAGTCTAGCTCTCTGTGTAGTCAGAGGCAGATCCTTAACTGAAACCCAAGAATATGGGCAACCAGACATCAGTCCCCTTGGCCAGCCCATCAGGGTGCATTCTGAGTCACTGGAAACTATGGCTCCACCTCAGTGATGAAGAAACAACTTTCTTCTTTTGTAATACTGCCTGGCCAGAATACCAACTAAGCGACCAGGAGAAATGGCCAGAGAACGGCTCGTTAAGTCATAGCACCGTGCTCCAACTAGGCTTGTTCTGTGAGAGGAGAGAATTGGCGTGAGGTTCCCTATGTGCAATGTTTCTGGCCTTTAACCAGAGCAGGGACTCCAGGAAACGTGCAGACCTAGGCCTGCTCAGCTGTCTAACTCAAGGAAGAAGACCTCACTCTCCTTGTGGAAAGGACCCCCTGAAGTCCCCTTATATTTATTTCTCTTTGCCCCGAGTGCTCCAAATACTCACCACAAACTTCAGAAGATGACAGTGGGGCCTAACACCCCCGCCTCCCAGATGGTTGCGGTGCCTTTAGAAGGTTTTCGACAACCAAGATGTAACAGAAGAAGAAAAAGATGAAGAAGCAAGCTGCCTTGTCTGTGGCAGTGCTGCACATCACCTCGGGAAACCCAGGAGGAAGGAATAACAGAGCTTCACAGGCCAGCACCCCCTGCCACCAGTGTGGGATGTGGGACATGCAGGCTACCAGCAAAGCTGGCTCCTAGTCACTGCGCTCACTGCAAGAAAGAAGGAAGACCTGAGCTAAACCTCCTTCCTTTCAGCTCCCACTAAGTAAAGAAGCAGACTGGGGGCTCCCCAACTGGCCCATCAAAACACCCCATCTTCCTTGAGGAGCCCTAGTTACCCTAGAAGTTGGAGGAGAGCCAGTTGAGTTTTGTCTTGTTTGGCCATGCCACATGGCATGTGGGATCTTAGTCCCCCCGCTCCGGGGATGGGACCCACACTCCCAGCATCGCAAGGCAGAGTCTTAACCACTGGACCACCACGGAAGTCCCCAGTTGTGTTTTTGTTAGACAGCAGAGCCACATTTCCCAGTGTTGACAACTCGAAGGGATCCCCTCTCCAAGACATCAAAAGGGCCTCAGGAAAGGAAGATACCAGGAAGCGTTGCCCGGAAAATTCCCCAGATGAGGCTCATTTGACAATCTAAAACTGGTTTTGCACACAGGTATACAAGCAACCTCAGGGGGTAGGGGAGAGCTGACCAAGGCCAAGGTTTATACCCTGCTGAAAAGAATCATGAAGATGCTCACTGAGAGCAGGAGGACAGTGCACTGATGAAATAAAAATTCACCTTTTAAGGGAAGACAAGAAAAAATTAAGCATAAAACTCTTTCTCCGCAGGTTTGGGCCTCCTCTTCCCTCCCCACAGTGTGCACGGTGCATCTGCATTGAGTGTAACCCAGATCTTCCCCATGGCCGCCTCCTGGCACCAGCTACATACCTTCTCCAGGGGATCTTCCCAACCCAGGGATCAAACCCATGTTTCGGGCATTGGCAGGCGGATTCTTTAACCAGTGAGCCACCTGGTAATCCCAAATGGTTACTTAGGACCTTATTGATGTTACTTGCTATATTATGATTATTATTTCTTGTGTTTCCAAATGTATGACTGACCCTCAGATAAAAATTAAGATGATTAGGCAACTTGAAACAACTGACCAGATTTATAGTTCTGTAAGAGCAGTGACTGTAACGGTTTAACTCTAGAAATGGTAAGAAGCAACCAGAAGGAACCATTTTCAGGACCATAACAGACTAGATAAGACAGGTGGTCCAGAGGCTTGGGATTACTGTTAAGGTGGCCTAGGCCAGTAATAGCCCAGTAAATGGCCTAGCAATGAAATCCTTGCCTGACCTGTGGGGGTGGGAGGCACATTCCAAGCATAGGAAGACAAAATGCTTCCCAAATCTTGGTCGAAATTAAGACCAAAAGGGAAGGGTCTGTACAATAGAGAATGTTGCTTGCCATCCAGTTCTAGAGTCAAGTCCCTACAGTCACAGACCTTTAACACATTTTGAAAGGAATTCAGGGTGAAGATCAGGATGAGGTACTCTGTGCTCTGGGAAAACTGACCGAACTGGCCCTATGATAGTTAGATATTTTCAGGAGAAATTTTTTATGAAGCTGGATTCTTGCATCTTCCCAACTTGGAAAAGCACTAGATCCATTAACTAGGATGTCTGTTTGTCATGGCTGGCAGCAACCTTCTACTGAGAGGAATGTTTGATTTCAGGTACTCATCACCAAAGTCACATATACTGACGTCCCCCACCCCCACCTCTTCAGAACGGTTCTCAGTGCTTCCTGAGAGACTGTGTCCTGAGCCACAGTCCTCAGTTTGGCTCACATAAAATTTTCCATTTTTCCTTAGATTGACTGTTGATCATTTTTTGTTGACACTTATAAGAACAATGCATGAACAAAGCAAGAATATCAACAAAGAAAAAGAAAATGTAAGAAACTACCAAACAGAAATCACAGAGCTGAAGAATGTAACGACTGAACTGAAAAATACAATAAAGGAGTTCAACAATAGATTTAGTGAAGCACCAGAAAAGATCAGTAAACTCTAAGACAGGGATAGCAGTGGAACTTATCCAGTTGGAGCAGCTAAGAGAAAAAGGAATTAAAGAAAGTGAAGAGAGCTTAAAGGACTTGTGGTAAAACATCAAGTAGATCAATACTTATATTATAGGAATCCCAGAAGGAGAAGAAAGAAAGGGGTAACAGACTTATTTGGAGAAATAATGGCTGAAAACTTCCTAACCTCAGGAAGAAAACAGAAGTTCAGATCCAGAAAGCCCAGAGACTTCCAAATGAACCCAAGGAAACCCACACCAAGATACATTATAATTAAATTGTCAAAAGTGAAAGAATGGTTACAAGGCAATATTTAGAAAAGTGAGCAGGGAGCAAAGAAATTCAATAATTTAACATCTGGAGATTGAAACTGTTGGAGGTTTTGAATTATCCATGTTACCCTTACTTTGCTGATTATTCTTCAACTATTTCCAGTGTGTCCCAAATTGGAGGCAAAATATCCCTATTTATTTAGAAACTGTCTAATCCTTGAGCAACTCTATTTTTTTTTCAATATACCAGTTAGGTCAACACTCCATACATTATGAAGCCAAAGCATTTCAAACTTAACAGGCTTAAAAAATTGCCTGAACAGTTGGGGTGGGGAGGCATGATGGGGGAGTAAAACAAAGAATGGCCATTTGAAATAACCATCCAAGACTGAGGTCAAAGGGAAGCTGAGAGACTTTAGGTTCAGTATAAACTTGTATTTCAGAGTATCACACACAGAGTACAAACACGCATGGCATTTATCAGCTTCCCCCATCCCAGGTTATATTCAATTTAAAACTTCACAATTTAAAAAGCAGCTACATCTGTCGACACAAAATATATACACTTGACTGTACACTGAGTTGGAAAGGAAGTACCACTAATTTTGTTGTGTTACATGAGCTGAACAGAAAAATACATCCTGCCAATTTGGGGATCCTGGGTTGCAACTCAGCAATTTCAGAGAAACTAAATAGTACAATATGTCCTTTGAGGCCAAAAATGACTAGGAGATCATTTGAGTCTGGGCTACAGTATCCTTGCTCAAGTGCTGAGCTTGTTTTTTCTCTCATGAACAAAGTTATGAGAGATGAGTTTAGAAAAGAGTGTTTTGCAGCAAAATTTGGCTCATTCCCAAAGTAAATTAAACTGTTCTTATCAAAATTTCTTAAGCCTGATCAGTTCAGTTGTTCAGTCGTGTCTGACTCTTTGCGACCCCATGAATCGCAGCACACCAGTCCTCCCTGTCCATCACCATCTCCCGGAGTTCACTCAGACTCACGTCCATTGAGTCAGTGATGCCATCCAGCCATCTCATCCTCGGTCGTCCCCTTCTCCTCCTGCCCCCATTTCCCTCCCAGCATCAGAGTCTTTTCCAATGAGNAAGAGGCTTTTTAGTTCTTCTTCACTTTCTGCCATAAGGGTGGTGTCATCTGGATATCTGAGGTTATTGATATTTCTCCCGGCAATCTTGATTCCAGCTTGTGCTTCCTCCAGCCCAGCGTTTCTCGTGATGTACTCTGCATATAAGTTAAATAAGCAGGGTGACAATATACATCCTTGACGTACTCCTTTTCCTATTTGGAACCAGTCTGTTGTTCCATGTTCAGTTTTAACTCTTGCTTCCTGACCTGCATGTAGGTTTCTCAAGAGATAGGTCAGGTGGTCTGGTATTCCCATCTCTTTCAGAATTTTCCACAGTTCATTGTGATCCACACAGTCAAAGGCTTTGGTATAGTCAATAAAGCAGAAATAGATGTTTTTCTGGAACTCTCTTGCTTTTTCAGTGATCCAGCGGATGTTGGCAATTTGATCTCTGGTTCTTCTGCCTTTTCTGAAACCAGCTTGAACATCTGGAAGCTCACGGTTCATGTATTGCTGAAGCCTGGCTTGGAGAATTTTAAGCATTACTTTACTAGTGTGTGAGATGAGTGCAACTGTGCGGTAGTTTGAGCAATCTTTGGCACCTAGTACATGAAAGCTTAGTCAAATGTTTCCTAAATGAATAAATCTATCCATTTTTTATATAAATTTACTGGACCGTAAAGAAGGCTGAACACTGAAGAATTGTTTCTTTTGAATTGTGGTGCTGGAAAAGATTATTTTGAGAGTCCCTTGACCTGCAGATCAAACCAGGCTATCCTAAGGGAAATCAACCCTAAATACTCATTGGAAGGACTGATTCTGAAGCTGAAGCTCCAAAACTTTGGCCACCTGATGCTGGGAAAGATTGAAGGCAAAAGGAGAAGAGGGCAGCAGAGGATGAGATGATTGGATGGCATCACCAATTCAATGGACATGAACATGGGCAAACTGCAGGAGATGGTGATGAACAGGGAGGCCTGGCATGTTGCACTCCATGGGATCACAAAAAATCAAATATGACTTAGTGACTGAATAACAACACTGCCTACTATGAAATAGGCATTGAAGATCTAAGATATTGGTACAACTCACTGTATGATGGGAAAAAAACAGATTTTAAAAACATGTAAAATATGGTCTTATAATGGCATGATGATATTTTTCTATCTCTGGTTACAGCTACATTTCCCATTTTCTGTTCCTTTTTCCCAAAATGCTCCTCACCCTATCTTATCCCTATTGAGTCTTCATCATCTATGGTCTCAGCTAGAATGATGTCCCCTCCTCAGAAAGACTTTTCATCTCTCAGATAAATTGTCTGAAGAAGCCAACAGCCAGCCCCCTTGATAAACATATTGGAAGACACTAACCAATAGAATATGTCAAATATAATGGTTTATATATTATATTAATATATATTAAACATGATTTTTCTACATACACCATAGTGGTCATTTTGCTGGAGTTGCTCAACCTCTCCTTTGCTGGCTTGGGGAAGCAAGTGGCCATATTTGAAAACCCCAAATGGCAAGGAACTACAGGTAGCTTCTCAGAAATGAGGGTGGCCTCTGACCACAGCAAGGAAGAAATTAAATTCTTCAGTCCTACAACTGCAAGAAACTGAATACTTCCAACAACCTGAATGAGATTAAAAGCATGTTTTTTCTCCAGTAGAATCTCAGATGAGACCACAGTCTCAGCCAAAATTCTCATTGCATTTTGTGAGACCCTAATCAGAGGAGCTATTTAAGCCATTCCCAGGTGCCTAAGTGCAGAAACTGTGAAATGGCACAAACCAACACAATTGTGGAAAGCAATTATCCTTCAATTGAAAAATAAAAAAAACTTTTTTAAGAATTCAATTACCTTTAAAAAATACATGTGTTACAACTAGGTTTGTGGTAACAATATTGCACAGCAAAAACAAATGACTAATGTGCAGTCTTTATGAAATTAGGCTGGAGAGGGGTGCTCCTTGGGCTTCCCTGGTGGCTCAGACGGTAAAGCTTCTGCCTGCAATGCAGGAGACCCGGGGTTCAATTCCTGGGTCGGGAAGATCCCCTGGAGAAAGAAATGGCAATCCACTCCAGCACTCTTGCCTGGAAAATCCCATGGGAGGAGGAGCCACTCCATGGGGTCGCAAAGAGTCGGACACGACTGAGCGACTTCACTTTGGGTGCTCCTTAATCACACAGCTTCATTAAAATCAAAATTATACCATGCACATACACCATGCACATTTGGGAGACAGTTCTCCATGGGTCTCTTGCTTCTACTTGTCTTGCAAGGAGGTAGCTGTCTGCCTTTTCCTTTGTTTGTGTAGGGAGTAACCTTGGACAATAGAGGTAGTGTCTGTCTCTGGAGCAAGGGGCAGGTTTGCTTGCTGCCTTAAAAATCAGAGATCCTGTCTCCCTTTGAGGAAATGGCAATCTTTCTCACTGCCCGTTGTCAAAGATTTGAATTTCCTAAGCTTCCTTTCCTGTGTTGTAACACCTGTGATGTCACCTAGCCTTCTGTGGGAAGCGGGGCTCAGAGAAGTGTTGCAAAAATGTTGATACTTGCCATTTCTGCTATAAGTAATAAATGATCCTTCATCTCTGACTCAACATTTTGCCGGTTTCTACCAGCATTCATGAAACTGTGGCAGACACAGTAAATCTCAGACCCTTCAGACTTCCTAAAAAGCTATTGAGAATTTATGTACAGCATGTATTTATTTTGGCGATTGAAAAGCATTTTCTTTTTCCCCAGGGGCAGAAATGTAAATACTATAGTTTCCACTGAATCTATTATTACTAGCAAAACTTGAGAATTCAAGCCTTGTAATTCCTCTCTCTCATCATATGGTGTCACTCCTTCTCTACTAACCTCAACTACCCACCCTTACTCAATAGTCTCCACACCTGGGGTTAGTTAGGCTTGAAAAATGGCTAATACCTTTATCATGGGAGAGATATTAAAACATATTCCCTTAGTTGTTGCTTGTTATATCACCAGGCTGGTCATCCTAGCCACAGATGCCTGCTTAGTTCCATCTGTAGCTCGTATTCCCATCGCACCATACAGTAATATATCCACTGTATTGTGAAAATATCCCTTACAGTAACTATTACAACTCTTGCTGCCTACTAATTTAGCAATTACAGCAACAGCGAAGAGTTCCAGAGGCTTAAAAGTAAAATACTGCTGGTTAAAATTGTAACTGGGAAGTGAGAACTTGACACAAAATTCTGTCCACAGAATTTTCCAGTTGAGAACACTAGAGTGAGTTGCCATCCATTTCTTTCATCAGGGGATCTTCCTGACCCAGGGACTGAACCTGGGTCTCTTGCACTGCAGGCAGATTCTTTACCACCTGAGCCACCAGGGAAGCCCCACAGATAGAACCTCCAAGTGTCTCCCATGTTTACAGAGATGGTTGGTTGAATCCATTCTTTCATTATTGTCTCCATGTGCTACCTACTGAATTTAATCTCCAATTACAGGTTTCTCAAACTGCTGTTTTTCCTGGGGGAAGTAAATTATTAGATTTTTCCTGGGGTAGAATGGGAAACCAGAGAAGGCAATGGCATCCCACTCCAGTACTCTTGCCTGGAAACTCCCATGGATGGAGGAGCCTGGTGGGCTGCAGTCCATGGCGTCGCTGAGTCAGACACGACTGAGCGACTTCACTTTCACTTTTCACTTTCATGCATTGGAGAAGGAAATGGCAACCCACTCCAGTGTTCTTGCCTGGAGAATCCCAGGGATGACGGAACCCAATGGGCTGCCGTCTGTGGGGTCGCACAGAGTCGGACACGACTGAAGCAACTTAGCAGCAGCAGCAGTAGCAGCAGCAGAATGGGAAACATTGAACTACAATATTTTATAATCCTACTTTTTCTTTAAGGTCACCATAAAACTAAAGGCATTTAAGCTGGGTGAGAAAAGTAAAGCATGATGTCAAAGTAAAAATCAACAGTTGATGTGAAATCCTACTTATTCATAAATTAAAAAGCAGAAGAAAAAAAAACAACCCACACGTGTAGGTTAGCTGTACTTTTCTGAAACCAAGAGTTGAGTACTGAATATAAATGGCTATATATTTCACTTTGAAAAGGAATATCCTTGGTATTCAAGGGCAGGAGAACATTCATCAGAAAGAAGTGCTTGTTGAAAGAGTTTGACCCACAGTGCTCAGGGAGGAAAACAAGGTCTTGTTTATGTCTTGAATGTAACAGCTTAAAGGAAGTGTGGGTGAGACAAGACCTGCCGATACTAGCTTACCCTGAGAAAGTCAGTGTGGTCACTGCAAGAACCCTGTCTTCATTGAAACACCAAAGGACAGTGGGCAAGAAAAATCTTTCCTTGGTTGCAGAAAGGCTGCTTCAGCTTTTCAGTCTATAATCTGCATCTACAGCTTATCACAATTCTCTTAATTTCCTAAACCCATGGCTATTTCTCATTTCTTCTTTGTTCATTTCCTAGACACAAAAGTTCAGTAACACAATTAAATACATAATAATAATGATGGATTTAAAAATGATATTCATCTTTCATTTAGACCGACTGAGATGTAGATAACACATTCAACTATTTTTGAACCCAGGTTCACATGCTGGATGCACAACGAGGCCAAACAAACTGAAACGCTGGAATTTGGAGCAGAGAAAGGTTTATTGCCAGGGCCAAACAAAGAGAATGGGCGGCTCCTGTGGAAAAGACCTGAACTCCCCCAAGGGTTTCAGGCAAATTTGTGGGGATAGCCACAGGATGTGTGACTTTGTTCTGACTGGTCGGTGGTGAGGTAGTACTCCAGAAATCTTAATCAGCATTCCAGTTCCAACCAGCCCGAGGTCCCTGTGCTAGTGTTCAGCCTGAAGATATCCTCCTCCAGCTGGGTGGGGACCTTCGTTCTTGTAGCAGAACGTAGATCTGTATCAGGTTGTTATGTATATCTCTTTAGGAGAAACTAACTATTTCTAATCACTGACTGTTTGACTCTGTACCTCGGAAACTCAAGGTCTAAGAGGCTGAAGCATTTTTCCTATAAACAAAAAATGGGGAACCTAGAAAGACTTTTGTACCCAGGAGGGCCCCAAAGGGTCCCTGCTCGGTTTCACAACTACTGTGAAGATTAAATGATGGTTGACAAACTCAACGGTTCTATATGTAAGGAAGGTATGTAGTTCTATATGTGAGAAGGTAATGTAGCTGAAGATTTGTGTCGTCGTTTCAACTGATAATTCATTCTAAGTAAGCACATTCTAAAAAATCTGGGTTCTCTATTAAGAATTATCCATGCCAATATGAGTTACTAGACAGTACTAGAAGAGAAAATCAGTTCAGACAACACTTTCTTTCTTTTGCTTGTTTCTCTGCTTGTTTAAGGGAGATCTTACTATGGGAAAAAGGACTTCTAGATTCTTGGCAGGAAAAAATAGTTTGGGGGGAATAATTTGAGTAAAAAACATTTATGCCGTGTCTCATGTGCTAAATACTATTGGGAGGCCAAAATGCATATGACAGGATGACCACACATCTAGAACGTTCACAGTATCTGATCGTGACAACATGACCATTTTCACTTAAAAGCAAGAAAGTGGCCTGACCCCTAAAATAAAACTTTACATACCACCAAAAGTGTAGTGAAGAAGGATATTAAAATGATTAAATTCCATTTTTACCCCATAAAGCAGTGCTTTCTAAACTTCATAGAGTAGGATGCAGTCAGCATAGTTGTCCTTGGACCTCAAGTACAAATGTTTGTCTTAATTGTCCTCCTCTGTGCATGATGCATTATCATTATTTGTCCCTGCATGGGCATTTTATTTGCATTTATCTCTATTCTCTGCCCCAACTTACCTCTGCTTATAAGCAACCATTCTGTTTAAATAAGCAAATTGTTTCACACATTGTGTTCAAACATTTATTTTTGTTCAGTTCAGTCACTCAGTCGTGTCCGACTCTTTGCAACCCCATGAATCGCAGCACGCCAGGCCTCCCTGTCCGTCATCAACTCTTGTAGTTCACTCAAACTCATGTCCATTGAGTCGGTAATGCCATCCAGCCATCTCATCCTCTGTCGTCCCCTTCTCCTCCTGCCCCCAAACACCTTCTTTAAATTTATGCAAATAGTATTGGTCTGTGTATCTGTTCTCGTTCTGACTTTTTCCCACTACCCATGCATTTAAAAAATGCATCCATTTTATTCTGTGTGTATGTTGTTAGTTTCTTCTAGTTTGGGCCCTGAACTCCACATATACCTATCTACCTCCCCAGTATGAATGCCCAGATTGCCTTCAATTCCTTGCTACATAAATATGCTATGACAGTGATCACCATAACATGTTCCATTATGGACTTGAAGTATAGATCCAGGAATAGAATTGCTGTGTCATAGGTATTCATCCTGGAGAAGGAAATGGCACCCTACTCCAGTACTCTTGCCTGGAAAATCCCATGGGCAGAGGAGCCTGGTAGTCTGCAGTCCACGGGGTCACAAAGAGTCAGACATGACTGAGCAACTTCACTTTCACTTTTCACTTTCATGCACTGGAGAAGGAAATGGCAACCCACTTCAGTGTTCTTGCCTGGAGAATCCCAGGGACGGGGGAGCCTGGTGGTCTCCTGTCTATGGGGTCACACAGAGTTGGCCACGACTGAAGCGACTTAGCAGCAGCAGCAGCAGGTATGCACCCATTCTTAAATTAACTAGGTGCTGCCTAACTGCCTTCCAAAATGGCAGGACCAGTCTCCATTCCCAAGGATTCCTGTGTACTCACCAGTACTTGGCATTATCCAGTTGTTTAATTTCAGTCTAATGGCTGTAAAGTGATACCTCATTGTTATTTTATTTTCCATTTTTATGATTAGTACTCTTGGAACAGCTCATGAGTGTTGACCTTGGTTTTTTGCTGCTATATATTCTACATATTCTTCTGTATTAAATAAGCAGAAAAACAAAAAAGCTGTTTGACTATTTGTGCTTCTATATATTGTCTGTTCATATTGAAACAGGAAGGAAGGGGGCAGGGCACAGCCTTTAAAAGAATGACATAGCCCGAGGACACAAAATAAACTGGTTTGAACCAAAGAGCTCCAAGATGGTGGACAAGTGTGTGTTAGTCACTCAGTCATGTCCGACTCTTTGCAGCCCCATAGAGTGTAGCCCACCAAGCTCCTCTGTCCGTGGGATTCTCCAGGCAAGAACACCGGAGTGGGTTGCCATCCCCTTCTCCAGGGGATCTTCCTGACCCAGGGATTGAACACAGGTCTTCTGCCCTGCAGGCAGATTCTTTACTGTCTAAGTCACCCAGGGAAGTCCCGAGACAACATTAGTGCTTCTGCTCCCCTCTCCATTCTTCTGCAGGTGGTTTAGTCGCTGTTGTGTCCAACTCCTGCAACCCCATGGACTGTAGCCTGCCAGGCTCCTCTGTCCGTGGGATTCTCCAGGCAAGAGTTCTGGAATGGGCTGCGAGTACACTGACACTAGACCTTGAGCCTCACTAATACGTTCATTGGGCTTCCTGGTGGCTCAGATGATAAAGAGTCTGCCTGCAACGCAGGAGACCAAGTTCGATCCCTGTATTGGGAAGATCCTCTGGAGAAAGGAATGGCTATCCATTCCAGTATTCTTGCCTAGAGAATCCCATGGACAGAGGAGCCTGGTAGGCTACAGTCATGGGGTTGCCAAGAGTCGGACATGACCGAATGACTAACACTTTCACTTTCATACACTCACTTTAACACAAGCAAGCAAAATGATACACCCATAAGCACCATGACAGTTCCAAGGCTGATCACAAAGGTCAAAAAGTGGGCGGTGACCCAATTTCTGGAAATCCCCAGCCCTTCCCCAAAATAGCTGGAATACTACTCCTACTCACAGGCTATGAAATTACCCACCCCTATAAAAACTGACAACCCCCTATACCCTAAGGCCACTCTCACCTTCTGAGGTGACCCACACTCTGTTTATGGAGTGGATTCTCTCTAAATAAATCTACTTCTTATCTATCACTTTGTCTTTCACCAAGCTGTGACGAGACATTAAGAACTTGAGCTTCATTAAGTCCTGACATCAGGTGTGATCTCAGTTAAAAGACTGAGTTCAAGTCCCAATCTGAGACACAGTTTTAAAATCTCTTCTCCATTTTCCTATTGAGGTTGTTATTTTCTTGTTTTTATTTTATGTAAGTTCCTTAAATATTCTTGACATTACTCCCTTGTTGGACTTGATTGTTTCAGATATCTTTTACCAATTTGTCAATTACTTGTTAACTTGGTCTACAGTGTCTGTTAAAAGACACTGAGACTTATTAAAATTTTTAAGAGTTTATTTGAACAAAAATTGATTCCAATCAGTAGCACCAAATAAGAAGTGGTTAGGAAAACTTTACCAGCATAAGCTTGGGGAGATGCTTTAACAGAAAAAAGGTGAAAGAAAAGTAAAGATATTAGTTATGGCCTGGCTGCAGTATAAAGCCTAGTTAACTACTTGTGATTGGTTGCCTTTCAGTTCAGTTCAGTTCAGTCACTCAGCCGTGTCCAACTCTTTGCGACCCCATGAACCGCAGCACACCAGGCCTCCCTGTCCATCACCAATTCCCGGAGTTTACCCAAACCCATGTCCATTGTGTCAGCGATACCATCCAACCATCTCATCCTCTCTTGTCCCCTTCTCCTCCTGCCTTCAATCTTTCCCAGCATCAGGGTCTTTTCAAATGAGTCAGCTCTTCACATCAGGTGACCAAAATATTCGAGTTTCAGCTTCAGCATCAGTCCTTCCAATGAACACCCAGGACTGATCTCCTTTAGGATGGACTGGTTGGATCTCCTTGCAGTCCAAGGGACTCTCAAGATTGTCTGCTCCAACACCACAGTTCAAAAGCATCAATTCTTCGGCACTCAGCTTTCTTTATAGTCCAACTCTCACATCCATACATGACCACTGGAAAAACCATAGCCTTGACTAGACAGACCTTAGTCGGCAAAGTAATGTCTCTGCTTTTCAATATGCTATCTAGGTTGCTCATAACTTTCCTTCCAAGGAGTAAGCGTCTTTTAATTTCATGGCTGCAATCACCATCTGCAGTGATTTTGGAGCCCAGAAAAATAAAGTCAGCCACCATTTCCACTGTTTCACCATCTATTTGCCATGAAGTGATAGGATCAGATACCATGGCTTAGTTTTCTGAATGTTGAGCTTTAAGCCAACTTTTTCACTCTCCTCTTTCAAGAGGCTTTTTAGTTCCTCTTCACTTTCTGCCATAAGGGTGGTATCATCTGCATATCTGAGGCTACTGATATTTCTCCCAGCAATCTTGATTCCAGCTTGTGCTTCCTCCAGCCCAGCGTTTCTCGTGATGTACTCTGCTTTTAGCATTTTAAGTTTGTAACTCTGAGGCATTAATAGGCTTAAATTTTGGTTTGCCTACATAGGTTGTCATGGCATCAGAACCACATGAGTCCAACAGTCTCCTTATTGTTACAGATCCCCAATGGGTCAGTGACCTCCTCAATGGGTCCTTGGCCTTGAGTTGCCAATACCAATCAAACATGGGGTTCAGTATAGCAAAGCATACACTTCATTCATTGATCAAGAAATGGAGAAGAGAGAGTTCATTCTGTAAATATACCTTTCTCCCCTGGGGGAAGGGGGAAGAGGTTAGGAGGTAGGGACATCATCAAGGCTCTAGGAAATGGGGGGAGATTTTCAGTGGCAGCTGGGGCACACACAGTCTTCCATGCTTCTTTGCCCACTGCATGAATCATGCCTAGCAAAGCGCAAGTCTCCTGCCTGGGTGGAGATTTTAGCATAGTAATGAAGCAAAAAGTAACTTTTGCACTCTGCCAGGTTTCATCTACTCCGAAAGATTCCTGTGGTTATGTCAGAGCCAGTCCAGTTTGGTTGACCATTGCACGTTTCTTGAAGCACAGCTGTAAAACACAGCTGTGTTTGACAAATACCAGATGCTTTGAAATAAGAGATAAATCAAGGCAAGCATCCATTAATTCTCGGGGGCAGGTATGGGTACAGTTTAATTAATTTAACATGTCCTTTGTAAATCATCAAGCCTTTATTTTCATGAAATCAATTTCATGAAGTTTTTTACCTACAATTTATGCTTTTGAAATGTTGTCAAAAAGGTTGTTCCCCACCTCTTGGTATAGTTTGTTCTTTCACATGTAGATGCAGTACTTAATTTTTTCTAGTTTATTTTTCTTTTTCCCCATTGACTTGAACTGTGTTTATTGTAGATTCCATCTCCAAGTGATGTTGATGTTGCTAGTTCAGGAAGCATTGTATGAATAACAAGATAACTGAACAATGGGAGTGAACAGCTAGTTGAAAGAATGATGGATAAAGGTGAATTTGAGAGAATGTAAGGACTCGCCTGGTGGCTCAGTGGTAAAGAATATGCCAGCAATGCAGGAGACATGGGTTCAATCCCTGGGTTGGGAAGATCCCCTGGGGTAGAAAAAGAGTCAGACATGATTTAGTGACTAAACAACAACAAATATATTGTGTTATTAAACATTTCATCCCAGAATGAAGTAAAAATCATACTTATTAGTAGTTTTTAGATGACAAAATGGGGATCATTTTAGTATCTTTGAAAATGTACATATAGAAATTACACCCACACAGCACCAGTTCACAGATACACCTCAGGATTCCCTAAGCTAAATCTCTGAAATACAGAAAGAAACCTCAGTTAGGTGATCCTGAAAGCTTGATCACCCAAAATAATCTATCTCTAGGCAGCTACTTAAATAATGTCTGGAAATCTTGCTTTAAAAAATAAGTTCATTCTTCCTCCAACAATTCATTGCAGGGAAAAAAGCAATGGCTATGTGAATTTTATTGCAAGTAACATAGGCACCAGTTTACTTAACTACCTAGGAAGATAGGCATTAATTGACTTTGAGAAATAACAAGGAAAAGGCAATTTTCAGTTTTACTAACTGGCATGTTGGCCCTATGATTGGACAATTCATACTGAAATCAAATCAGTAAGAGAATGAGCTATAAATTGAGAATTTAAATTGAGTCGGGTGAGGTATGAGTAGTGGGGAATTTTTTTTCAAGACTTGTGCATTGGATTGTTCAAATGTCTCTTAACTACATCAGTGAAGGGGGGTAGGAAGGACAATAAGAAGGCAAATAATGCTGAGCATAAAATACTGGGAGCTAATGTGATATTCAAGAGGAAATGGCTTACACTAGCGGTTACTCTCGTTCAGTTGTCATCATTTGTGGTGGGTGTAGGGTTGAGAGATCTGAGCTGCCTTACTACTTTCCTTCTTTGTTTTGCTGTTCAGTCACTAAGTTGTGTCTGACTCTTTGCAACCTCACGGACTGCAGCACCTCAGGCTTCCCTGTCCTACACTATCTCCTGGAGTTTGTTCAAACTCATGTCCATTGAGTCAGTGATGCCATGCAACCATCTCACCCTCTGTCACCCTTATCTTTTCCTGCCCTCAACCTTTCCCAACATCAGGATCTTTTCCAATGAGTCAGTTCTTCACATCAGGTGGCCAAAATATTGGAGTTTCAGTTTCAGTATCAGTCCTTCCAGTGAATATTCAGTTTGATTTCCTTTAGGATCAACTGGTTTAATCTCCTTGCAGTCCATGGGACTCTCAAGAATTTTCTCCAGCAACACAATTCAAAAGCATCAGTTCTTTGGTGCTCAGCTTTCTTTGTAGTCCAACTCTCACATCCATACATGACTACTGGAAAAACCATAGCTTTGACTATATGGGCATTTGTTGGCAAACTAATGTCTCTGTGTTTTAATACATTGTCTAGGTTTGTATCCAAGGCCCAAGCATCTTTTAATTTTATGGCTGCAATCACCATCCTCAGTGATTTTGGAGCCCAAGAGAGTAAAATCTGTTACTGTTTCTACTGTGTCCCCATCTATTTGCCATGAAGTGATGGGCCCAGATACCACAATCTTATTTTTTTAATGTTGAGTTGTAAGCCAGCCTTTTCACTCTATTTCTCCTTCATCAAGAAGCTCTTAAGTTTCTCTTCACTTTCTGCCATTAGTGTGGTATTATATGCATATCTCAGAGAAGGCAATGGCACCCCACTCCAGTACTCTTGCCTGGAAAATCCCATGGGTGGAAGAGCCTGGTGGGCTGCCATCTATGGGGTCACACAGAGTCGGACACAACTGAAGTGACTTAGCAGCAGCAGCATATGCATATCTAAGGTTGTTGATATTTCCACCAACAATCTTGATTCCAGCTTGTGAGTCATCCAGCCTGGCATTTCTCATGATGTACTCCGCATATTCCAGAAAAAACATCTACCTCTGTTTCATCGATTATGCTAAAGCCTTTGTGTGGATCATAACAAATTGTGAAACGCTCTTAAAGAGATGGGTACACCAGACCATCTTACCTGTCTCCTGAGAAACCTGTCTGTGGGTCAAGAAACAACATTTAGAACCCTGTGTGGAACTACTGATGAGTTCAAGATTGAGAAAGGAGTACAACAGGGCTGTCTGCTGCCACCCTGTTTGTTTAACCTATATGCTGAGCATATCATGAGAAAAGCCAGGCTGGATGAGTTACACTCTGGAATCAAGAAAGGTGGGAGAAACGTGAAAAACCTCAGACATGTGGATGATACCACTTTAATGGCAGAAAGCGAAGAGGAACTAAAGAGCCTCTTGATGAGGGTGAAGGAGGAGTGTGAAAGAGCCAGCCTAAAACTAAATATTAAAACAACTAGGAAACCAACACCTGCCTCCAAGCAGCATCTGCGCTGCGGCCGCCGAGAATTTGTCTGGCCAGTGTTGCCCCCACCGGTGTGCAGCATGGGGAATATCTTTGCAAACCTCTTCAAGGGCCTTTTTGGCAAAAAAAGAAATGCGCATTCTCATGGTGGGCCTAGATGCTGCGGGAAAGACCACCATCCTGTACAAACTGAAGCTGGGTGAAATTGTGACCACCATTCCCTCTATTGGCTTCAACGTGGAGCCCGTGGAGTACAAGAACATTAGCTTCACTGTGTGGGAGGTGGGTGGCCAGGACAAGATCTGGCCTCTGGGGCGCCACTACTTTCAAAACACACAAGGTCTCATCTTTGTGGTTGACAGCAATGACAGAGAGCATGTGAAAGGCCCGCGAGGAGCTCATGAGGATGTTGGCAGAAGACAAGCTCAGGGACGCCGTTCTGCTCGTGTTTGCTAACAAACAGGACCTCCCTAATGCCATGAACAAGGCCAAGATCACGGACAAGCTGGCCCTGCACTCTCTGCGCCACAGGAACTGGTACATTCAGGCCACTTCCACCACCAGCGGGGACGGGCTTTACGAGGGACTGGACTGGCTGTCCAATCAGCTCCGGAACCAGAAATGAGNAGGGTCAAGCACATAGCAAGTATCTGCCTTAAAAAGACTGACTGACTAGCTATAACAATGCATAAGGTTATTTTCCAAGTCACTAGTAGAAGGTTATTTCCTGTAAAAAGGAAACTGTGCTCTGAAAAAGAGTAAAGTTTCTAGCATAAAACTATTGGGCATAGAATGACTATTTATAAAGAAAAATAATGGCTCCATACATGAAGATTTCCTAGAAGAGATTATGTAATTTGCAACTGTGTCATGTCTACCTGATTAGGTGCTTATTTATTTATTTGTCCCAACTAGATTTGCTACTGAGTGATGCTCCTGAGTCACAAGTTACTGGTTTCCCAAAATGATAAAAAGCATTATCACATAAATGAATGCTTTATCAGAATTTTATACTCACAATTAGAATCAATCTATTTTGAAAAGTCTAAGATAAGTGTAAAGGTGCAGTAATAGTTCTTAAGAAAATGCAATCAAAAGTTTAAGTTAATGTGCCATTGCTGGTAGTTCAGTAATGAAAGTTATTTTTTTTTTCATATTCTTAAAAAGTCACTCGGTCTCTCTGGATCATCCCTGTGCACCAGCCCCAAGCATCCTGCATCCTGCATCGAACATAGACCGGTGCCTCGTTGCTTACATGATAGTATACATGCTTCAATGCCATTCTCCCAAATCATCCCACCCTCTCCCTCTCCCTCAGAGGCCAAAAGTCTGTTCTATATGTCTGTGTCTCTTTTGTTGTCTCACATACAGGATTGGGAACTCGTGTACACCTGTGGTGGATTCATGTCGATGTATGGCAAAGCCAATAGAGTATTGTAAAGTAAAATAAAGTAAAAAAAAAAAAATATTTTAAAAAAGTCACTCGGTCATAATTAACCTCTGACACTGCCTTCTTGCCCCTTAAGTACAGTATCAAAGATACTTTGCCATGTGGTCCAAGCTATATGTCCATTATCTTCTTCCAGTTCCCATACTTCTTCTCAATCTCACTTTTCAATATCTTTCAACAAATAAGATATCCTGGCATGTGAATGCGCTCACCATCCCCCGAGTATACATATAGTTTTCATGCCTTTGTTTAGCATATTCTCCTTTTGAAAAGCTATAACCATCCACCTCTATTTGTTAAAATACAATTCACACTTCACAACCCACCTCAAATACCATTGGTAGCCTGAATAAATCTGTTTTATGAACCAATTTTTTTCCTTTATTTGGTAACAATAAATGAATTCATATAACTAAGCATATTTTATTCACAATATATGATTTAAATATCTTCTATATTAAACAACTCCTCATATCTCAAGGCTATAAAATCTTCATACTTAATCCTCACCATTTAATACAGTACTTTTATAAGGCAGATTTGAAATAAGTGTTGTGAATGAGTTTGAGAATTAGATAAAGTTAAATAGTGGTTGGTTTTCTAAAAGAAAGAAAATATAAAAAGTTCATAAAATATAAAAATGTCAATTATTATTCTATAGATACTTAAACTATCCAAATACAGAGCTATTTTAGACTACTCAAAAATACCAGGACAGCAATTATGAAAAACGTGTTCCCATTTCTTATCTACCAATATGTAGCTATTTTCTCCAGATCCTTTACCTCAATATTAAATAAGAGATCACAATTGATATCTCTGTTGTTCCTTTTATCACTACCATGCGTGTGTCTAATTAGGGCCCTCTTTAAGACAAGTGAGAGGTTCATTCAGATTTCTAAGGTATTCCATATTGAATAATATCTCATTTATTGGTACATAGCATATTACCCCAAAGCTTAGATACTTTAATTTTTATTTTACCTATGATTTTATGGGTCACAGATTTGAAAAATGCTGCAATTAGGCAATTATCATTTGCACCTAAATTATTTTTAGTAACATTAAGTTTTAAATTCCTCTCTATGTCTTAATGGGAATACTATTTCTATCAAAGAAAGTATTGGAATGGCCAAAATTTGTTCAAAATTTTCCATGATATCATATAGAAAAATCTGAACAAACTTTTTGGCTAACTTATTAGATCTATTGTATTATAATTAAATATATAAGATTAATAAAATAGGATAGATGAATGGTACAGTAGGAAAAACATGATAATGTTTAGAATAAATGACATAATCATGTTCACTTGAATTCATATTTAAAGTAAATAGGACATAGAATATTTTTCTAAAAATATCTAATTTTTAAAAAATCATGATGGTGCTTTACTTTCATTAGTACAAAATCAATTGGCAATAGGAGAACTAAAGTCACTTACAATGTATTATATTTCAATTATCTGAACCTCCATAGCAATTTTCCTGTTCTACTGTTTACAACAGTAAACACAGTTGTAAATTGAGGCCCTGTAGATAAAATAATTCTTTGAATTTTTGCTTTTATATAACATTTACTGTCCAACAGTTACAGGGAAGAAATTCTCGCTTTAGTCATGTCTGACTCTGTGTGACCCCATGGACTGTAGCCCATCAGTCTCCTCTGTCCATGGGATTCTCCAGGCAACAATACTGGAGAGGGTTGGCATACCCTCTTGCAGAGGATCTTCCCGGCCCAGGGATCAAACCCACTTCTCTAATGTCTCCTGCATTGGCAAGCAGGTCCTTTACTACTAGTGCCACCTCAGAATCCTCTTCTTAGGTTAGGCTCCTGCAAAGAGAAACTTTTTAGAAAAGTTTTGGTGTAAGATGCAGGATGCTTGGGGCTGGTGCACGGGCATGATCCAGAAAGACAATGTGGGGTGGGAGGTGGGAGGAGGATTCAGGATTGGAAGCTCGTATACACCTGTGGTGGATTCATGTCGACGTATGGCAAAACCAATGCAGTATTGTAAAATAGAATAAAGTAAAATAAATAAATAAAGTTAAAAAAAAAGAAAAACAAACAGTAGAAATTTAAAAATGTGGAACACTGAGCTATTTTCCTGCAGGAAGAGATTTAAAGCCAGCAAAAAAAGGTACTAACTTCTCTGTGAGGGCTTCCCTCATAGCTCAGTCGGTAAATCATTTGCAGTGCAGGAGACCTGGGTTTGATTCCTGGGTTGGGAAGATCCCCTGGAGAAAGGAATGGCAACCCACTCCAGTATTCTTGCCTGGAGAATCCCATGGACAGAGGACCTGGCAGGCTACAGTCCATAGGGTCGCAAGTGTCAGACATGACTAAGCAACTAAACCACCACCAACTTCTCTGTGAACATTCATTCCTCTCAACTTCAATGCTTATTGAATGTAATAGCCTACCTGTGAAAACTGGAGTACAGCATAAGAGACCTGCTGCTCTAGCAAATTTCTGGAAGTGTATAAAATATAATGGTAAGAGGTAAAATTCTAAGTGTTGAGATGACAGGAAGAAGTTCAAGTTGTTTAGGAAAAATGAGACCAAAGGTACAAGATTCTGTAACTTTTGAAGCTATGATTACTTAAAAATGGAGAAAACAGGAAAGGAAAGTCAGTAAGTATTAGGCATTCTCATTTTCTTGATTTCTATTATTTCAAAATAGATTTACACATATATTAAGCACATTTTAACCTCAAGTAAATGATATGTTTTAGATATAAATATATATGCATATAATGATGCCTTATATTTGAGTGTGTATTTGCTTATTGTTATATATATATATATATATATATACACACACATATACACACATACACTCAAAGTTGTATCCATTGAGTCGGTCATGCCATTCAACCATCTCATCCTCATCCTCTTGTCACCCCTTTCTCTTCCTGCCTTCAATCTCTCCCAGTATCAGGGTCTTTTCCAATGAGTCAGCTCTTCATATCAGGTGGCCAAAGTATTGAAGCTTCAGCTTCAACATCAGTTCTTCCAGTGAATTTTCAAGGTTGATTTCCTTTAGGATTAACTGGTTTGATCTCCTTGCTATCCAAAGGATTCTCAAGTCTTCGCCAGCACCACAGTTCAAAAGCATCAATTCTTCAGTACTCAGCCTTCTTTGAGGTCCAGCTCTCACATCCATCCACGACTATTGGAAAAGCCATAGCTTTGTGTATATGGATCTTTGTCGGCAATGTGATGTCTCTGCTTTTGAATATGCTGTCTATGTTTGTCATAGCTTTTCTTCCAAAGAGCTTGGACTTAGTCTGCTGAGTCTGCTTCCACTGCCATAACGCCATAGACTGGGTGGTTTAAGGAACAACTTCTCACAACTCTAAGAGCTAGAATAAGGAATCAAGATTGAGGTGCCAGCCAATTTGGTGTCTGGTAACAAAAGTCTTCCTACCTTATAGAGTGTCTCTTTGCTTTGTCCTTATATGGTAGAGCGGAGAAGGCAATGGCACCCCACTCCAGCACTCTTGCCTGGAAAATTCCATGGACGGAGGAGCCTGGTGGGCCGCAGTCCATGGGGTCGCTAAGAGTCAGACACAACTGAGTGACTTCACTTGCACTTTTCACTTTCCTGCATTAGAGAAGGAAATGGCAACCCACTCCAGTGTTCTTGCCTGGAGAATCCCAGGGACAGGGGAGCCTCATGGGCTGCCATCTATGGAGTTGCACAGAGGCGGACATGACTGAAGTGACTTAGCAGCAGCAGCAGCATATGGTAGAGAGAGAGAGAGAGCTCTGTCTTTATTCCCACAAAGGCACTAATCCCATCATAAAAGATTCCCTTATAAACCTCATCTAACTCAAATTAGCTCCCCAAAGCCCCATCTCCAAATACGATAACACTGCTCAGGGCTTCAGTGTATAATTTTCTGATTGGGGGTGTGTGGATACAATTCAGTTCATAGCATATGTCTAACTTCATCCTCAAAACTGACTCAGTCCTAAGAAACTCTAAAAATGCACTCCATAATCATACCTCCTTTATATTTTTCTTTTTTTTTCTTTTTTTTTTCACTATAGCATCTCTGAGAACTCAAAATGTCATTACTGTCTCTATGAAATATGTCTCTTTTAAATTTGTGACTTTTTCACTCCTGCTGTCATATGTATTTAAGTTTTTATCTTATTTCTAAGAGTTACCAAAACAAACTCTATTCTAGTATCTTGACCTCTACTATTGCCACATTTTAATCTGTTCACATTATCAGATTGATCTTTTACAATAGAAATTAGATCACCTCAGTTCCCAGATGAAAGATCCTTATTGCCTCTTCCAAGTTTGTCAAATTAAGGTAGTAGCTTCTTAGACATCTGCAAAAATTTTAGTTGGCTGCTTGAAAACTTCATGCCTCAGCTGCTGGATAAACTATATCCACTTCCAATATTCATGCTGTCTATCTGAAAAATGCTTGAAAACTATATCCACTTCCAATATTCATGCTGTCTATTGAAAAATACTTGAGATTCATACTCTGTCCTTTTCAGATGCCTCAACAATGATCTGATACAACCCAGGTTAAACCAATCTTAGTTTCTAATCCATGGCATCCTGCTGTCACTTGTGTTTATGACTCTTTTATTTTGTTTCTTTTTAAAATTTATTTTCTTTCAAATTTATTCCCTTCATCGCTCATGCTTAATTTCTTCCTGTCTCAACACATTAGGTACCTAGTGTATCTAATTTATGTATGTCTAATCACTGCTTCTGATTTTATTTAAGCATGTGTATATTTTTGGAAAATGCAAAACTGTATTCTGTCATATATGCCTGTTAATTCCCTCAATATTTTACTTCTAATTTTTTTCAGTTTATTACTTATTTACATTGTGAGTTATCATGTTATATTATATTATAATTATATTACATTACATAAAACACTGGAGTGAAAATAATAAGCTTGATAGACCTATGTGATAAATTACTTGCATTACAAATCAAAGGTGCTGTAGAGTGGCACAG
The DNA here is from genome assembly GCA_006410875.1 of Neotragus pygmaeus. Taxonomy (NCBI): domain Eukaryota; kingdom Metazoa; phylum Chordata; class Mammalia; order Artiodactyla; family Bovidae; genus Neotragus; species Neotragus pygmaeus. Next base: position 406,151 of record SJYV01016911.1, on the reverse strand, counting down.
TTGGTCCAGAGGTTATATGCATAGCACATGCCAGTACGTCCAAATTGCTTTCCAGGATGGCTCTCAATTTATATATCTTTTAATGTGTATGAAAGTTGTTTTTTCTTCAAATTCTAGAAAGTGTTAAGTCTACAATATGATGTATCAGTTCAGTTCAGTCGCTCAGTCATGTCTGACTCTTTGCGACCCCATGAATCGCAGCACGCCAGGCCTCCCTGTCCATCACCAANCATGTGTACACCCGTGGCAGATTCATGTTGATGTATGGCAAAACCAATACAATATTGTAAAGTAATTAGCCTCCGATTAAAGTAAATAAATTTTTTAAAAATAAATAAAAATGAATATAACTAGAGGAGGATTACATACTATAAACACTCAACTGCCAGACACATAAGTATTTTTAAAAGAGTAAAACAATTACATTATTTACAGCTGCACACCTGTATAACTGGCAAACCCGAGTCTGTGGACTATTACAAAATGTGGTCAACTGATGAAGGGAATGGCAAACGACTCCAGTAGTCTTGCCTTGAGAACCCCATAAACAGGATGAAAAGGCAAAAAATACGACACTGGAAGATGAACCCACAGGTCAGTAGGGGTCCAATTTGCTAGTGAGGAAGAGCAGATAAACAGCTCCAGAAAGAATGAAGAGACAAGGCCAGAGCAGAACAGATTCCCAGCTGTGGGTGTGTCTGGAGGTGAAAGTAAAGTCCAAGGCTGTAGAGAACACACTGCATAGGAACCTGGAATGTTAGGTCCATGAATCAAGGTAAATTGGAAGTGGTCAAACTGGAGATGGCCAGAGTGAGCGTCAACATTTTAGCAATCGGTGAACTAAAATGGACAGGAATGGGTGAATTTAATTCAGATGACCATTATACCTACTACTGTGGGCTAGATCCCTTAGAAGAAATGGAGTAGTCCTCAGAATCAACAAAGGAGTCTGAAATGCAGTAATTGGGTGCAATCTCAAAAACGACAGAATGATCTCAATTTGATTCCAAAGCAAACCATTCAACATCACAGTAATCCAAATCTATGCCCCAACTACTAGTGCTGAAGAAGCTGAAGTTGAACGGTTCTATGAAGATCTAGAAAACCTTCTAGAACCAACACCAAAAAAAAGATGTCCTTTTCATCCTAGGGGACTGGAATGCAAAAGTAAAAAATCAAGAGATACCTGGAGTAACAGGCAAGTTTGGTCTTGGAGTACATAATGAAGCAGGGCAAAGGCTAACAGAGTTTTGCCAAGAGAACACACTGGTCATAGCAAATACCCTCTTCNATGGGGTTCTCAAGGCAAGAACACTGAAGTGGTTTGCCATTTCCTTCTCCAGTGGACCACATTCTGTCAGCCCTCTCCACCATGACCCTCCCATCTTGGGTTGCTCCACATCCAAGGAGCAGAGGCTGCGCGGGCGCAGGAGGGCCTAGAGGAGCTATCTCATGTTGAAGGTCAGGAAGGGTGGCAGTGAGGAGATACCCTTCATCCAAGATAAGGAGTAGTGGCTGCACTTTGCTGGAGCAGCTGTGAAGAGATACCCCACGCCCAAGGTAAGAGAAACCCAAGTAAGATGGTAGGCGTTGCAAGAGGACATCAGAGGGCAGACACACTGAAACCATACTCACAGAAAACTAATCAATCTAATCACACTAGGACCACAGCCTTGTCTAACTCTGGCCTCATTACTTCATGGCAAATAGAAGGGAAAGAGTGAAAGTTGTGACAGGTTTCCTCTTCTTGGGCTCTAAAAATTACTGTGGATGGTGCAGTCATGAAATCAGAGGCTATTGCTTCTTGGCAGGAAAGCTATGACAAACCTAGACAGTGCATTGAAAAGCAGAGACATAATGTCCCTGCTGATAAAGGTCTGTATAGTTAAGGCTTATTTATGGTCTTCCCAGTGGTCATGTACAGTTATGAGAGCTGGACAGTAAAGAAGACAGAACACCAAAGAATTGATGCCTTCAAACTGTGGTGCTAGAGAAGAGTTCTTAAAATCCCTTGGACAGCAAGGAGATCAAATCAGTCAATCTTAAGTGAAATCAACCTTGGATATTCCTTGGAAGGACTGATGATGAAGCTGAAGCTCCAGTGTTTTGGTCATATGATGAGAACAGCTGACTGATTAGAAAAGTCCCCGATGCTGGGAAAGATTGAGGATAGAAGGAGAAGAGGGCATCAGAGGATGAGATGGCTGGTTGGCATCACCTATGCAATAGGCATGAACTTGGGCAAACTTTGGGAGATGGTAAGGGACAGGGAGGCCTGGTGTGCTACAGTCCATGGGATCACAAAGAGTCAGACATGATTGGGCGACTGAACAACAACTACTCTGCATATAGGCACTTCCCAGGTGGTGCTAATGATAAAGAATCCACCTGCCAATGTAGGAAACTTAAGAGATGCAGTTTCAATCCCTGGATGAGGATGATCCCCTAGAGGAGAGCATGGCAACCCACTCCAGTATTCTTGCCTGGAGAGTCCCCATGGACAGTGAAGCTTACAGGCTACAGTTAATGGGGTTGCAAAGAGATAAACATGAGTAAAGTGACTTAGCACCCATGCACATTGCATATGAGTTAAATAAGCAAGAGAGTTATAGAGCCTTAATGAACTCCTTTCTCAGTTTTGAACCAGTCTTGCTCCATATCTGGTTCTAACTGTTGCCTCCTGGCCTGTATAGGTATTTCCATCTCTTTCAGAATTTTCCAGTTTGTTATAATCCACACAGTCAAAGGGTTTAGTATAGTGAATGGAACAGAAATAGATGCTTTTCTGGAATTCCCTTGCTTTTTCTATGATCCAGCGGATGTTGGCAATTTGATCTCCAGTTTGTCTGCCTTTTCTAAATCCAGCTTGTACATCTGGAATTTCTCAGTTCAGGTACTGCTGAAGCCTAGTTTGAAGGATTTTAAGTATTATCTTGCTGCTGCTAAGTCACTTAAGTTGTGCCTGACTCTGTGTGACCCCATAGATGGCAGGCTACCAGGCTCCCCCATCCCTGGGATTCTCCAGGCAAGAACACTGGAGTGGGTTGCCATTTCTTGCTAGAATGTGAAATTAGTGCAATTGTGTGGTAGTCTGAACATTCTTCAGCATTGTCCTTCTTTGGGATTGGAATGAAAATTGACCTTTTCCAGTCCTGTGTCCACTGCTGAGTTTCCCAAATTTGCTGGCACATTGAGTGCAGCACTTTAATGGCATCATCTTTTAGGATTTGAAATAGCTCAGTTGCAATTCCATCACCTCCAGTAGCTTTGTTCATAGTAATGCTTCCTACGTCCACTTGACTTCACATTCCAGGATGTCTGGCTCTAGGTGAGTGACCACACTATCGTGGTTATTTGGGTCATTAAGACCTTTTTTTTGTATAGTTCTGTGTATTCTTACCACTTCTTAATCTCTTCTGCTTATCTCAGGTCCTTGGCATTTCTGTCCTTCATTGTGCCCATTCTTGCATGAGATGATCCCTTGGTAGCTCAAATTTTCTTGAAGACATCTCTAAAAGAATTCCTTAGAAGAAATGGAGTAGCCTTCATAGTCTACAAAAGAATCCAAAAATGCAGTACTTGGGTGCAATCTCAAAAATTACAGAATGATCTTGGTTTATTTCCAAGGCAAATCATTCAACATCTCAGTAGTCCAAGTCTATGCCCCAACCTCTGATGCCAAAAAACCTGAAGTTGAACGGTTTTATGAAGAACGACAAGACCTTCTAGAACTAACACCAAAAAACGATGTCCTTTTCATCATGGAGGATTGGAATGCAAAAGTAGGAAGTCAAGAGATACCTGGAGTAACAGGCAAGTTTGGCCTTGGAGTACAAAATGAAGCAACGCAAAGGCTAACAGAGTTTTGTCAAGAGAATACACTGGTCACAGCATACACCCTCTTCCAACAATACAAGAGATGACTCCACACATGGGCATAACCAGATGGTCTATACCGAAATCAGATTGATTATATTATCCTCAGCTGAAGTTAGAGAAGCTCTATACAGTCAGCAAAAACAAGACCCGGAGCTGACTGTGGCTCAGATTATCAGCTCCTTATTGCAAAATTCAGGCTTAAATTGAAGAAAGGAGAGAAAACCACTAGGTCATTCAGGTACCACCTAAATCAACTCCCTTACAGTTATACAGTGGAAGTGACAGATTGAAGGAATTGGATCTGATAGACATAATGGGTGAAGAACTATGGATGGAGATTGGTAACACAGTACAGGAGGCAGTGACCAAAATCTTCTCCGAGAAAAACAAACGGTAGAAGGCAACAACGTGGTTGTCAGAAGAAGCCTTACAAATATTTGAGAAAAGAAGAGAAGCGAGAAGCAAAGGAGAAAAGAAAAGTATACCCAACGGAATGCAGAGTTCCAGAGAATAGGAAGGCGAGATAAGGAAGCCTTCTTAAGTGAACAACTCAAAGAAATAGAGGAAAATAATAGACTGGGAAAGACTAGAAGATCTCCTCCTTTGTGGGTCCTCCAGGTCGCTGCACTCTCGTCTCACTTCTCTGCTCCTGGACTAAAGAGATGTCCTCACATTAATACCTTCATTTTGACTCTTCTGCACAGCGCCTTTAAAAAAAAAAAAATCCCTCCTTTCTCCCCTCTTCCCCCAATTGTGGAAGGGAGGCAGGACTTCCTGTTCTTTTCAGAGCGACTGCCGGAAGTGAGTGCGCGCAGATCGGCTTTGCCAAGTCTGGAGAGTTCAGGCTGTCTGTGCTAGTTGCTGTTTTTGGGCACGAAAAATGCCAGGTCTGGCGGCTGCAAGCCCTGCCCCATCTGAGTCGCAGGAGAAGAAGCCGCTGAAGCCCTGCTGCGCCTGCCCGGAGACCAAGAAGGCGCGCGATGCGTGGTTAGTGCGCAGTCCGGGAGGGGGCGGCCGGAGGCTCCGCGTCTAGCGTTCAGGCCTTCTGCCCTGCCTGGGGCTGGTGTTGGTCCTCGCTTAGGCGCGTGCTGCTCTTGAAGGTTGCAGAGTCCAGTAGGCTTCGCTGTTGGCTGGCTGTAGATTGAGCCCTTAGCTCACTCATGGGGAACAGATGAAGGAATTGCAAAGAGGTCAGATTGACTCGAGTTTGCTTCGTCCACTCATTCCTTCCCACAAAGGGTTTCTGAACGTGGAAATGTTATGGGTCAAGCACTGCCTTAGGTTCAAAAACGTAGAAATGGGTAAAGATGCTGCTTGGTTTAAAGGAACTTAAAGTTAATGGAGCATTAAAGTTAACGATTGTTGTCCGAGGTTTGGCAGTATCAAAGAGTACAATTTCTGATGATTTCTTCCAAAATTTAGACATAGTAAGACACAGGGTACGTTTCTTAACATTACAGAAAACCCCCTTATCCCCACCTCTTCTAGCTAGATGATTTAAAAATCAACCAGGCTATGACATAAATGACGTTACAGTATTCAGAATAGTACAACTTGATTACCATCAACTCGCATTCTTGTTTTTATTGTATACAGCCTCTGTTGAAGGAATCTTCAGATAATGTGAATGTTACACCTCTCCCTTCAGTCCCGTTTTGTCCTCACATAGAAAGTAAAGACAGCAAAAGTGACATTAACACTTAAGTATTTTGCAAGTAATACTGTGAAGGGAGAATTGAAGACTACAGTGGGATACTGTGGTTCCACAGTTAAAAACAGTAGGTGCTTATTGAACCTTCAGATAGTATTACATCATGATTAAGAGCCTGGGATCCAGTTTCAGTTTGAGTCCTGGTTCACCAACCAGCTTTGTGACCTTGAGCAAATTAACATCTCTGGCTCATATCTGTAAAATGGGCCTAAAGGTTTCTGCCTTCAGGATTACTGTGCTGTAAGTCATATTTGGTGCTTAGCACAGTATTTTCAGTATTTAATAAATGATCAGGGTGAGCTAGCTATTATTTTCATAAGGAGCTTGCTATCCCATGCAGACAGCCATTAAAGCTAGTGAAAGATAGGTTGTATTTAGAAGGAAGGAGAACCTACCTTTTTTAAAGATAACTTCTGCAACAGTTACCTCTGATCCCTATGGCGGCTCCCCAGGTATCTAGAGTCAGGAGTCAGTTTTTTCATATAACTGATTTTTTTCGTGGTCCTAGTCTTTACTTTGTAATTTCACAAGTGAAAAGTTCTTTAATCATCATGAGTGGGGCTCCTCAGGCCACCCTTGGCAGCCAGATGTCTTTTGCTGTTTGTGTTGGGTGTCTTGTGGCTAGAAGTAATCTTATTTAGAGGTATTTGAATGTAGAGCAGAATCAAAAACGTAATTCCTCTGTGATAGGCAAAAAAATTAAGCTCTTCTTTCTGTACATTCAAAGTTAACTTTTTTCTCGGTTTATTTCATTACAGAGCAGTATTATTCCTTGGATATTGTCTAGGGTCAGTATTTAATACGCATAATTATTACTTCTAATCAGATTCCTCTATCCCCTAAAACTAGTTATCTGTGGAACATTTTCATGGGCAAGGGAGTATCACAAGAGCCAGTAAAAACAAATTTGGTATAAAACCATTTGGTGTAATACCATTTTTAAAACTGCAGCTGTATTCTGTCAGATGCATGTTCTGCCTCACTCCTCATCACTTAGCTTACTTACCGCTAATGTGCTTAATGCCTACTTTATTAACAAGTGCATTTTGATTTATAGCATAATTGAGAAAGGAGAAGAGCAATGTGGACACCTAATCGAAGCCCACAAGGAGTGCATGAGAGCCCTGGGATTTAAGATATGAAATGGTGAGCATGGTACTTTCTTATTGGGAAGGTAATACATAGGCTGATTGCTTCAGATTTGTGTATTGCTGTACAGGTTCAGCAATCATTCGGCAGCATTCTTGGGGCTTCCCTCATAGTTCAGTCTGTAAAGAATCTGCTTGCAATGCAGGAGACCCAGGTTCAATTCCTGGGTCAGGAAGCTCCTCTGGAGAAGGAAATGGCAACCCACTCTAGTATTCTCACCTGGAGAATCCCATGGACAGAGGAGCCTGGCAGGCTACAGTCCATGGGATCACAAGAGTCAGACACGGCTTAGCAACTAAACCACCACTTGTCTGAAAGGTAGCTCACCTGGTTAATCTAACATGCCTAAGTATAACTAGAAAAACAGCTTTTCAGTTTCTAGTGTACAGAGTAAATGATGCTAATAAATTGAGAAATATGGGACTTCCTTGGTGGTCCAGTGGTTAAGACGCCCAGCTTCCACCGCAGGGTCCCTGGGCTCCATCTCTAGTAGGTCAGGATCCTGCATGCTGCATGTTGCCACCAAAAAAAAGAAATTGAGAGGTGTTTTATGGATTTGGGAAGGGGAGAATTAAGCTTTCAAGTAAGGGCTTGACAAAAGCTTTTAGAATTATGTTAGAGATAGGAGAATCATGGCTTAGGAAGTTTAGAATATCCAGACAAAAAATTCAGTTGTCTGATTAAAAGGGAAATAGTCTCTGTGTTTTTGTTTCTAATCTTGTGAGTTTTTAGGAAGAGCTTTTTTTAAAAAATGAGTTTATATATTATAATTAGAGGCTAATTACTTTACAATATTGTGGTGGTTTTTGCCATTCATTGACATGATCAGCCGTGGGTGTACATGTGTCCCCCTGTCCCGAACCACCCCCTCTTCCCTCCCCATCCCATCCCTCTGGGTTATCCTAGGGCTTCAGCTTTGAGTGCCCTGTTTCAAACATCAAACTTGGACTGGCTATCTGCTTCACATACGGTAATGTACATGTTTCAATGCTATTCTCTCAAGTCATCCCACCCTTGCCTTCTCCCACAGAGTCCAAAAGTCTGTTCTTTATATCTGTGTCTCTTTTGCTGTCTCACAGGGCCATCGTTTCCATCTTTCTAAAGTCCATATATATGCGTTAATATACTGTATTGGGGTTTCTCTTTCTGACTTAGGAAGAGCTTTTAAATACGGAGTAGGCAGCACATGGAAGCATTGCTTTCTGCAAAACAGAGATGGAATTGTTGCTGTTTCTTTTGTACCATGCTTTATTCTAATAAAACTAAAACCTCAGTTTTTTGTTTTGGGGGCTGTGCTGGGTCTTCATTGCTGCATGGGCTTTTCTCTAGTTGCAGAGACGAGGGGCGCTCTCTAGTTGGGGTATGCCGATTTCTTGTTGTGGAGGCTTCTCTTGTTGCGGAGCACAGGCTCTGGGGCACTCGGACTTCACGTGGTCTTGCTGGTTGGGCCTTGCAGGCTCTAGAGCACTGGTTCAGTAGTCGTGGTGCACGGGCAGATTCACCATGCGGTCTGTGGGATCTTCCCAGATCAGGGTCGAACCCATGTCTCCTGCATTGGCAAGTGGATTCTTTACTGCTGAGCCACCTGGGGAAGCCCGTCTGGACATACCAAGTGTTCAACAGAAGATTCCTGATTAAATGAATGAATAAATGAGGAAACTAAGGCCCATATGTATGAAGTGACTACCTCTAGGCAGGGTCAGATCTGTAACCTCTGTCTCTAGACAGATGCCCTCTGCTTGGTGCCCATACTCCCCCATAAGATCCACACCATACCACCATTTTAATAATAGCTGAAAGATAAAGCCAAAGCTGAGTACCAGTATAAAAGTAATAGAAAGCCTGGCTTCTTTCCCTTTCACCTGTTTCCTGCCTCTGAAATTTTACATGTGACCAGCCTTCCTCATTGAGCTGTGAAAAAGGGGGGATAAGGAACCAGCTGATAAGAAGTATCACTATGGGGTGGGAAACAGTCTGGACTGAAAGTCCTGAGGCTTAACTTTGACTCTCCTCTTCTCTAGCTTAGAGTGTGTTTTACTTGAACTAAATATATGTTCATTAAGATACTAATCTAATCATATCTGAGTTTTACTTTTTTGTTCATAAAAAGAGATCCATAATATATTTTTTGATTTTTATGTATGGTATTATGAACCTGTGTATACAAGATATACTTAAGTGACTTTTTAAAAATCTCATGGTGAATCATTTTGTAAAATAAGTAAATATGGTTGTAGGGAGCTTAAAAAGTATAACTATTTTTAAAAAGTATAACTTGATTACTTCAAAGACATGGAATCTCAACATTTGTATATGATTTCCTTGTCCCTTTCTTTCTAGTCTGTTGTGTAAGCTATTGCTTAGGGGTAAGCCTGCCTTGATAAAAAGGATGATTTTTTTTTTTAATGCTAATTTTAGGAGCATCAGAAGTTTCGCTTGGACTTCATGTGGATCTCAAAGGTGATATAGTTATTGCTATAAGTAGCATATATTCACAAGGACCAGAAGATATCATGGTTTTCTTTGTTACTGGAATGGAGAATGAGAGTGATTCCTATAGTTTCATTTGTGTATAAAAGAAAATGCAAGAGCTTTGGACTTAGAAAACAGTTGAACCAGTTGTGTGGTATTGAACAAGTCCTTAAATTTCTGAGCCTTAGTTTTCTCATGTTTACACATGACCAAACTACTTTTTAGAGTCATCGTGATGATTAAATGATATGGGTATGAATAGGCTTTGTAAACTGTCAAAGAGAAACCAGATAGCCATATCTTGAAATTGTGGATAGCAGACATTCTATTGAGGTCTGTTTAATATATGTCATGATTATGTATTTTTGAATCCTGGTTATGAGAAGAATCTGAATCCACGTAGGGCCTTTCTTAGGATTGAGAATATGTTTTTTATTTTCAGCATAATGCTACTTTTGGAAAAGGAACAGGTGTTTGAATCTACTTTGGTCCCAGGGGCCCTATTTCCCTGTCCCCCATGGGGAAATGGAGGGACCATGAAGTCAAAAAAAAAAAAGACTTGCTCAAGTTAGGAATGGATAGGTGGTGGGATTAAAGCTGGAATCTTGATCTCGTTTTGTTTTGGCTGTTCTGGGTCTTTGCTGTGTTGGGCTTTCTCCAGTTGCTCAGAGCAGGGGCTCCGCCTCTTCGCGGTGCCCGGGCTTCTCATTGTGATGGCTTCTTGTGTGAAGCCCAGCGCAGTAGTTGGTGGCTCTAGGGCTCTAGAGCATGGGCTCAGTAGTTGTGGAGTATGGGCTTAGTTGCCCCAAGGCATGTGGAATCTTCCTGGACCAGGGATCAGATCTGTGTCCCCTGCATGGGCAGGCAGATTCTTTACCATTAGACCATCAAGGAAGTCCAAATCTAGGTCTTTTTCACTCTCCAAATTGTGAGCACTTTATACTTCACTCCTTGCACTTAATGAGATTTTACTGACAACGTATTCATTTTTAGCTTTACCTAAAACTTTATTTTGAATACTAGTTACAAAGACCTTTTGTTGAAATACAGAGGTGGATATAACTCAGCAACCAGGTCAGTAACTGGGTAAAATTCAACACTACTGTCTGCGCTCTTAGAAGATAAATTTAACTAAATTGTTGTCTCTTACACCATTAGACCACATTTTTCTGAGGATAGCTTCAAAGGAAAAATAATTTGCAATCTCAGATCTTCCCAGTAATGATCATGAAAGTTCCTTAATTCAAAAACCTTAGTAGCTTTTATTTTCTAAATAAGATCTTAATTGTACCTTGAATCCAGAATATTGAACTTAATATGAAAGTAAGTACATTCAACCAAAAGTGCACCTTATAATCATCTGAGGAATGTTTTCCAAAATTCACAAGCTTGAGCCCTGATCTGCACCTGTTAACTGAAGCTCCTAGATAATTTTCAGGTATTCCTCTCTAAGAACCACTGGCTTAAGCTGAAGAAGTAGTAGGGATAATACTAAATATAAACTGTGTAAAGATTTAATAGCAGCAAAAACAGAGACTTGAAAACTACTCCTAAGAAAAAATAGGGTGTGACTGTGGCGATTCTAGACATTTACCACTGCTTTTTTTGGGGCTGTGCTAGGACTTCGTTGCTGTGGGAGGAATGTCTTCAGTTGCGGCACGCAGGGGCTACTCGCTAGTTGGGGTACACAGGCTCCTTGTTGCGGTGGCTTCTCTGCGGAGCACAGGCTCCAGGCACACAGGGTTCGGTCGCTGCAGCACACAGGCTTTAGCGTGCCGGCTCAGTGGTTTTGGTGCACGGGCTTAGTTGCCGGATGGCATATGGAATCGTCCCACACCAGGGATCCAACCCCTGTCCTCTACATTTGCCAGGTGGATTCCTATCCCCTGGGCCACCAGGGAAGTCCATGACTGCTACTTTTCCTGAAAGAGAAACTAGAAGAACCTAAAACCTGCTTAGAAATGGCAGCTGGCATCTTTCTGCCTTTCAGACCCAGGAGGCACCTAGAGAACACAGTTTGGGGGCCAAAATCTTTGAAATAAATTAAAGGACCAGGACTGAGTGGTGGTGATACTCAGTATTTAAAGTTCGATTGAACTTAATATTTGGTTAACATACGCTTAAAACATGCTGATTTCACACACACAAAACAAACTCAGAGATAACTGATGATGTCTGAAAATATGATCCAGAGAGTCAAGGCAAAGGGTCATTTTTGCTATTTGAACATTTATTCATTCAGTAGATATCTATCTTCTGTCAAGGACTTTATACCCAGAGGCTTTCAGTGGGTAGCCCCCCTGATGATGAGTAGCTGATAACAAAAGAGGTAGCAATACTATACAGACTGCTATCTCTTGAAATGATGAGTGACTTCATTTTTGCATATGTTTACATGTATTCTTCCTCTGAGCCTTTTAGAAAAGAGAGAATTTATATATTTATATTGTTGATAAGGCTTATCTTTCTAAACCAAATGCAGGAATAGCTAGGTGAGGGAAGCACTTGAATTAGACCTCACCAGTCGGCCAGTCCAAATTACCTAACTAACTTGTTAGCATTGTTCCTGTCTTCTGGGATAGGAGTGGGGGTGGGTACGAGCTTTTTGGAGAGACACCTGCTATGACCAGCAACCCTGTCCTCTGCTGCTCTCCCTTTTTGATCTTCCAGGTTCATTTTAAAAGTGTTACCCTTACTTTGCCCTTGGGTTTGAGTGAGTAATTTTCCACAGGAAATGCCTTGTATACAGAGCTGACCTGCCTTCCACTTCGTGGATCTTTGCCAAACATACTTGAGTCAGCAAGGAAGGGGGTTGCAAGTCTCTTCTCTTGAATATCTATAAAAATAAACCTCTTTGGGGAAGATGTTTTTGAGAAAGTAAATGAACGTATTGTTTTTACTTCAACAAAGACTTTAAAGATTAAACCTTGTAATGAATTAAACAGTTTCTGTGATGTTTTTATATTTAAAGTTAAGCAAAACTTTTTAAGTGTGGATCTTTTATTTCATGACTGGTTTAGCATAATTGTGGTAGTTAATTAATAGTCCTTGGCTGAAGCATATATTTCTAGCATCTTAATTCCTGACTCCATAGGTCTGGCATGATGTTTGAAATTTTAAACTTTCTAAAATACATTTTTTTCTACAGGTGGTCTGCTCTGGGAGTGAATAGTTCCTGAAAAATGAAGATTCAGTAACTTTGGGAGTTCCTTGCTGAAAATTGATAAAAAATTATTTATAATTTATTTAAAAAAAAATCCCTGGTTAAAAGTCTTCAAGTGTGTTTCTTTTTGTATTCCTCACATCCTCAAGTGGTATTTTTTTTTTTTCTTAAGGAATATTTGTGGGTTTCTCATTTGTGGATTCAAACAACCTTGGATCAAAAATATTGGGGGGTGGGGGTGGGGGAATTCCAGAAAGTTCCAAAAAATAAAACTTGTCATTTTTTTCAACTATTTACATAGTATTTACAACTATTTACATTGTATTTACAACTATTTGTGCAACATTTACATTTTATTAGGTATTATAAATAATCTAGAGATGTATACAGGAGGATGTGCTTAAGTTATGTAGAAATACTACATCATTTTGTATAAGGGACTTGAGCAAACACAGGTTCTGGCATCCACCGGAGGGTCCTGGAACCAATTGCCCCAGATCCTGAGGGACCGACTGTAGTATAAACAAATCTTATAACAAATTTCTTATGTTCTCCTTGTCATTCTGGGAACTTTGGATATTTTTTGTCAAGAGAAAGTAGATACTGATCTTATCTAATGAAATCACAAAGATTAGTTATATAGAAGTATTCAATTTATAATGGATCTGATAGTCAAACCATCTCATTCAAGGTTTTGTTTTTTATTTTTAACTTTTTTAAAGGTAAGAATTGGACAAATCTTCAGTCTTAATATTTTAAGTCATTATTGTTCTTTAGTAATTCTCTCTTTTGTGAAAGTAACTTGTTTTAGATTTTGGACCACATCAGGGTGCATTGGCTTGAAAGATCTCAACTGTTTGGCATAATTAAGTGTATGTTTTTTACATTTTAGAATAGACTAGGATCATAAGTTTAATGCCTAGGAGCCAAATAGTTATCTCTTTTAATTAGAAGCTGGCCCAGGTCAGAGGCTGGATTTTTACAAATAAGTCACTAATGAAATAGCTCAGTCCTACACTGTAGTGATACAGAATATATGTTCTATTCACTATGTTCTATAGTTCTAACATATAGAACATAGTGAATAGAACATAAAGTGTGGATCACTATAGCAGCCCTGTGGTCCTATTAGCTGCTTTTGAGCAAATGAGGCAGTTGGCCATATTCTAAATTTTAAATCTTAACAACAAAAGATACTGTGAAAACTAATGGAATATGTAGGGTTCATGTGTCATATGATTGGAAGATTGCTTCTTAAAAAGGAGCTGAACTAAATTGTTCCTAAGATCCTTTCCTAGTTAAGAGATGGCTCTGGGGCTTCCCTGGTGGTCAAGTGGCTAAGACCCCACACTTCCAATGCAGGGGGTGCAGGTTCAGTCTCTGGTGGGGTAACCAGAATCCCACATGCTGTACAGCTGGGGGAAGAAAAAAGTGTAGCTTTGAAGTGTGACAGGCTTAAGTTCAACAGATGGCTACATGACCTCAAACAAGTCAGCCTCTTTGGGTCTGTTTTTCTCATCTGAAAGAAAAAATTGGGGATAGTGGTAATACAAGATTGAGTACTCATTAAAGTGGGGGTACATAAAGCATTTGGCACTGTATCTAGCATTTAATGTTACTGACATTCTCTGTATTCATATTTTTACTTTAATATTTGCTTGGATATAGAGTTTTATTTAAGTGGACATTGTAGATTTCAGAGCATTCTTCTCGGGTGAAGAATAGAATCTTAGACTCCTAAGGGAGATAGATGATGTGAATCAACTTCCCACTAATATACATAGCTGGCAGATGGTTATCCATATTCTGCTTGAATATGTCCTGGAACTACAAAAAGAAAAGAAAATTCCTAACCTTATTTCCCAATGTTAATTTTTGCTGTTCCAATTTTTTCTTACGCTTTTAATATATTTTTTTAAAACAAAAAATTTAGGTCATTTTTCTATGCTACTTTTCTTTTTTTGACTGTATCCGGTCTTGTTGCAGCACACAGGATCTAGTTCGCTGACAAGAGATCAAACCCTTGTCCCCTGCGTTGGAAGCATAGAGTCGTCACCACTGGACCACCAGGAAGGTCCTTATGCTACATATCTTTAATGCAATCATAGTGTTAACTTTTCTCCATAATATATTTTATCACCTGTGAGTATAGTTCTACAATATGGTTTCTATTAGCTATGTACAAATCTACACCATGGCTTACCATAATTTAAACAATTTTCTATCTGTACATTCATTTCATTAAATGCTTATAGAATGCTTGTTATATGTTAGATACCATTCTAGGAACTGGGTCTCAGTATTGAACAGGGTACATACCAGACATCTAAATTATTTCAGATTTTTTAAATGTTTGGTTTTGTGGAAACATAAGGAAGAAAGAAATCAGCTGAAATGCCACCAGTCTACAATAGATCACTTCTTGGTGGCCTTGCCATTTATTCCTTTTTGCATGTATGCTTTTTTTTTCCCCCCCATTGGCTACTCCATTATAACACTACAATGGACGTTTCCAAAGGAAAGTATAAGTGTCATTTAACCAAAGATGGGCCAGAGGCTTTGGATGAGTCCTGCCTGACTGATCTCTAGAAAGGTGGTGCCCATTTGTACCTTAGTACTGAGGGTGTGTACTCCCTTGACCTCTTAGCAAGATTAATTTTTTCAACCTTTGTCAATTTGATATGCTTCAGTTCAGTCGCTCAGTCGTGTCCGACTCTTTGCGACCCCGTGAATCGCAGCACGCCAGGCCTCCCTGTCCATCACCAACTCCCGGAGTTCACTCAGACTCATGTCCAACGAGTCAGTGATGCCATCCAGCCATCTCATCCTCCGTCGTCCCCTTCTCCTCCTGCCCCCCATCCCTCCCAGCATCAGAGTCTTTTCCAATGAGTCAACTCTTCGCATGAGGTGGCCAAAGTACTGGAGTTTCAGCTTCAGCATCATTCCTTCCAAAGAAATCCCAGGGCTGATCTCCTCCAGAATGGACTGGTTGGTAAAGGAATTAAACAACCCTTCTTGACATCTGCCATACTTAAAGTACATTTCACAAGACTGCCCATCATTCCCTAGTGCTTAAGCCTTCTCAAAGATCATGTGTAGCATTTTGTTACAAGTAATAGTAACATGTTACCACAGTAATTTGAAAAAATGAAGAACTTAGCTTCCTAGTAGGTTGTCACCATGTTCTGACATACCTCTTGGCTAAGCTCCTGCTATTCATGATACTTCCCAAATTCTCAATACAGATACATTCATGCTCTTCTCTAAAATTAGTTCCCTTTGTCTAACCTTGAAAAATTTGACTTGGAGGTTGATAAGAACAGGACCATTTACCTGTGCAAGGTCTGCTTTAGGATAACTATACAGGTCTGATGTGAGGAGAAACTACAATCCCCATTTCACAGGTGAGTACAGGCAGTCAGGTTAAAGAAACTGTTCTAGTCAAATATTTGGTGACCTGGGATGTGAGTCTTTGTCAGTAGAGTTCAAGCCCCAAAAACCCAATGTTCTTTCCTGTACCAGTTAACTAATAAGAAAAAATTATGTATTCATAGTCACAAATTCATTTACTTATTCAGTACATATATAGTGAAGGTCTGTTATGTGCAAGGAACCGCCGTAAATGTTGAGTATGTGAATATGTGAATCATATGTATCCCCTGTTCTCAAAATAAGAGGATGCTTGACTCAAAATTTACTGAGGACATACGAAGTGCCAACTGTGTGCTAAGTAATGAACAAAGATTAGTACGACGTGGACTCTGCTCTCAAAAAGCTTATATTCTGGTGGATATATGTATATAAGCTATAAAAATAAAAAGGTGAATATTCAGTGCTATGATAAATATTCCAAGATGTTTTCCTAAAAAGAGTACATGTGTGAATATACCCAGTGTTTCTTTAGCTGTGATAAACTGCTAGATGGTAGTTCTGTGTTGATGATGGTGCTTTTGACAGTTAAGTTATACAAAATCTTCATCAAGGAAAATACATGACTGGAAGTCCAGGGTTAGGGCAAACTCTAGATGCAGTGATATCAGAGGCTCAGTGATGCCATCCGAGAATCAAGTTATCAATATTTTTCATCTCAGCACTCTCTTCCAGGATTGATGAAGCTAATCATGTGTTTTCTTGTTTAAGTCCAGCAGAGGAGAGAGTAACTATTCCTAAGGCATTGAAATACCCTGCACCCCCTACCTTTTTGGTCTGATTGAGCCAAGTTAGGGTTTGTGTTAGACTCCATGGACTATAGCCTTCCAGGCTCTCCTGTCCATGGGATTTCCCAGGCAAGGATACTAGAGTGGGTTACCATTTCCTACTCCAGGGGATCTTCCTGACCCAGGGATCAAACCCATGTCTCTTTTTTACCATCTGTGCCATCTGGAGAGAGTATGATGATAATTGTCAACAGAATGCCNTGCTGTCTCTTATACACATCTATTTAAAATTAACTATAAACATATGAATATATGTGATAGATAATTGGCTTATGTTAAATATAGAAACTATGTGCAATTGTGAAGAAATGATAGCAATGAGGTTAGAACTGGCCTGGAGTGCAATACTGAGCAGGAAAATCCATTAAAAAAAAAAAAGCAATCCCAATAAGAGTTAAAGTAATTTAAACATTTATGATAAAAAAGTACTAAGTGAGAAAAACTATTTAAACATCAGAACAGCTAACTGTACTAGAGACATATAAATGGTTCACAAATTAAGTATATTTCTCAGAATATCACAAAATCAATCCATTTCAACGATAGAACAAAATAAACATCAACTGAAATTATGTGAATTTTACACATACTCAGGAAAGGCAGTATAATACAGATATACAAAGTAATTTGTAACTGAAAATGGCACACTATTCTCAAAGATAAAACTATGAAGACAGAAAAAGGACCCTGCTATGCTTGGTATGTGATTAAATTATGCAGATAACTTTTACAGCATTTTCTATTTGTTTAAAAAATCATGAGGGACAAGNGTAAAGGAATTAAACAACCCTTCTTGACATCTGCCATACTTAAAGTACATTTCACAAGACTGCCCATCATTCCCTAGTGCTTAAGCCTTCTCAAAGATCATGTGTAGCATTTTGTTACAAGTAATAGTAACATGTTACCACAGTAATTTGAAAAAATGAAGAACTTAGCTTCCTAGTAGGTTGTCACCATGTTCTGACATACCTCTTGGCTAAGCTCCTGCTATTCATGATACTTCCCAAATTCTCAATACAGATACATTCATGCTCTTCTCTAAAATTAGTTCCCTTTGTCTAACCTTGAAAAATTTGACTTGGAGGTTGATAAGAACAGGACCATTTACCTGTGCAAGGTCTGCTTTAGGATAACTATACAGGTCTGATGTGAGGAGAAACTACAATCCCCATTTCACAGGTGAGTACAGGCAGTCAGGTTAAAGAAACTGTTCTAGTCAAATATTTGGTGACCTGGGATGTGAGTCTTTGTCAGTAGAGTTCAAGCCCCAAAAACCCAATGTTCTTTCCTGTACCAGTTAACTAATAAGAAAAAATTATGTATTCATAGTCACAAATTCATTTACTTATTCAGTACATATATAGTGAAGGTCTGTTATGTGCAAGGAACCGCCGTAAATGTTGAGTATGTGAATATGTGAATCATATGTATCCCCTGTTCTCAAAATAAGAGGATGCTTGACTCAAAATTTACTGAGGACATACGAAGTGCCAACTGTGTGCTAAGTAATGAACAAAGATTAGTACGACGTGGACTCTGCTCTCAAAAAGCTTATATTCTGGTGGATATATGTATATAAGCTATAAAAATAAAAAGGTGAATATTCAGTGCTATGATAAATATTCCAAGATGTTTTCCTAAAAAGAGTACATGTGTGAATATACCCAGTGTTTCTTTAGCTGTGATAAACTGCTAGATGGTAGTTCTGTGTTGATGATGGTGCTTTTGACAGTTAAGTTATACAAAATCTTCATCAAGGAAAATACATGACTGGAAGTCCAGGGTTAGGGCAAACTCTAGATGCAGTGATATCAGAGGCTCAGTGATGCCATCCGAGAATCAAGTTATCAATATTTTTCATCTCAGCACTCTCTTCCAGGATTGATGAAGCTAATCATGTGTTTTCTTGTTTAAGTCCAGCAGAGGAGAGAGTAACTATTCCTAAGGCATTGAAATACCCTGCACCCCCTACCTTTTTGGTCTGATTGAGCCAAGTTAGGGTTTGTGTTAGACTCCATGGACTATAGCCTTCCAGGCTCTCCTGTCCATGGGATTTCCCAGGCAAGGATACTAGAGTGGGTTACCATTTCCTACTCCAGGGGATCTTCCTGACCCAGGGATCAAACCCATGTCTCTTTTTTACCATCTGTGCCATCTGGAGAGAGTATGATGATAATTGTCAACAGAATGCCTTATGCTGATTGGCTTAAACCAGTATCCCCTCCTTGGATCCATGTGTAGTTTAGCTATCAGAACAAAACTGGAATTCTGTTATAAAGAGGAAGAGGTAAATGGTAAATGGATGTTGAACAGATGACCAACTTTGCACCAAATCATCTTGTTTATTAACCACCAAATTATTCTAAAGGTCAAATTGAGTTTAGAGAAGCATTTCTTCTCAGTTTACTCAAACTTTTAAGAGAAAGTTATTGATAGCACATAACAAGTCATCTGATACTCAGTTTTCATAGAATAATATAGGAGGTGTTTAATAACTGCTAGCTGAAGAGCAGTCCTTATGGAGATCCTTGCATGTGTGCCTGCTAAGTTACTTCGGTCGCGTCCAACTCTTTGCAACCCTATGGACTGTAGCCCACCAGGCTCCTCTCCATGGGGTTCTCCAGGCAAGACTACTGGAGTAGGTTGCCATGCCCTCCTCCAGGGAATCTTCCTGACCCAGGGATCGAACCCACATCTCTTATGTCTCCTGCATTGGCAGATGGGTTCTTTACCCGTAGTGCCACCTGGGAAGCCCGTGCAGATCTTTAGGGAAACCTGCATCTGAATGTATTCAACTGCAAGTACTAGAATACCCAACTAGAATGGCTTAAGTAATACTTGTAATTTGTCTCCTGTTATAAAGTCTGGTGGTTGAAAGTTTCAGATTTGATACAATGCTCAGTGATACTTTGAAGAACCAAAGCTTGTCCTATTTTTTCCCCTCTCTAACCTTCTCATCCTTAGGTCTATCCTATCTCATGGCCATGGTAGCTTCAAGCATTACACCTTCATACAGCTGTATTCAAGCCAGAATTAAAGGTAGCAGGTGCCCTTACTGGCTCTATCAGGGAAAATACTTTTCCTCGGATGCTCCCACATACACAGCCTCGTGTCTCATTGGTCACATGCCCACTCTTAAAGCAGTTGCAGTAGAGAGGAATGGGATAGTGTGCTTGGCCTTGACCAGTCTTATTTCAGGCCCTGGCAACCCAGAAAGCAGCTCACCCTTCTTCATATATTGTCCAAGAAAATCAGAGCTCCACAGACTGGGGGGAAAGGGGAAATGGGATAAGAAAGCAGTAGTGTTTGCCTGAGATCAGCTCAGCAGTCTGTGTCCAATGCCTAAAATCACGCCTGTGTTCTATTTTAATAACTATATTAGCAAAGCATTCATCTCAAACCCAGTGTTTCTCAAACTATGTGAGGTGAAGGACTACTTCAATTTTTTCCAATTCATAGGCTAATAAGTTTCCTGTCAAATTGTATAAAAATGTCTAAGTTCTCTCAATTTCTGCCCATATCTCATCATGGACCAGTAACAGCTCTCAGACCAGCCGTGGTCTGTGACCCCTCTTGGAGAGGTGGTTCAGCTGGCTCACTTCTTAATCTGGCCCCAGCTTGCTTCTGCCTCATGTCCTGTGCTCCCTTTGATTCACCTGTAACAAACTGTTCTCCATTACCAGAATACGCCATGTATTTTCATTTTACTTCTGGATTTGACTTCACATTCTGTTCTCCCTTCCTGGCAGGCCCTTCTCTAGCTGGGGGAACACCTACTGAGCTTTTTTTTAGATCAGCTTAAAGTCACCTTCCCTGTGATGTTTTTCCTGAATTCTTTGCTCCACCCATCAGCAAGTGCTTCCTTGAACCCCATCCTATCTCATAGCTATGGTTGCGTCAAGCATTACATATCACACTCCTCAAGCGAGAAGGAAAGGTAGCAGGCCTCCTTACTGTCTCCACAAAGGAGTATACTTTTCCCAGAAGCTCCCCAACACATGTCCTCTTATGTCTCATTGGCCACATACCCAATAAGTGTATTTGNGGGTTCTCCAGGCAAGACTACTGGAGTAGGTTGCCATGCCCTCCTCCAGGGAATCTTCCTGACCCAGGGATCGAACCCACATCTCTTATGTCTCCTGCATTGGCAGATGGGTTCTTTACCCGTAGTGCCACCTGGGAAGCCCGTGCAGATCTTTAGGGAAACCTGCATCTGAATGTATTCAACTGCAAGTACTAGAATACCCAACTAGAATGGCTTAAGTAATACTTGTAATTTGTCTCCTGTTATAAAGTCTGGTGGTTGAAAGTTTCAGATTTGATACAATGCTCAGTGATACTTTGAAGAACCAAAGCTTGTCCTATTTTTTCCCCTCTCTAACCTTCTCATCCTTAGGTCTATCCTATCTCATGGCCATGGTAGCTTCAAGCATTACACCTTCATACAGCTGTATTCAAGCCAGAATTAAAGGTAGCAGGTGCCCTTACTGGCTCTATCAGGGAAAATACTTTTCCTCGGATGCTCCCACATACACAGCCTCGTGTCTCATTGGTCACATGCCCACTCTTAAAGCAGTTGCAGTAGAGAGGAATGGGATAGTGTGCTTGGCCTTGACCAGTCTTATTTCAGGCCCTGGCAACCCAGAAAGCAGCTCACCCTTCTTCATATATTGTCCAAGAAAATCAGAGCTCCACAGACTGGGGGGAAAGGGGAAATGGGATAAGAAAGCAGTAGTGTTTGCCTGAGATCAGCTCAGCAGTCTGTGTCCAATGCCTAAAATCACGCCTGTGTTCTATTTTAATAACTATATTAGCAAAGCATTCATCTCAAACCCAGTGTTTCTCAAACTATGTGAGGTGAAGGACTACTTCAATTTTTTCCAATTCATAGGCTAATAAGTTTCCTGTCAAATTGTATAAAAATGTCTAAGTTCTCTCAATTTCTGCCCATATCTCATCATGGACCAGTAACAGCTCTCAGACCAGCCGTGGTCTGTGACCCCTCTTGGAGAGGTGGTTCAGCTGGCTCACTTCTTAATCTGGCCCCAGCTTGCTTCTGCCTCATGTCCTGTGCTCCCTTTGATTCACCTGTAACAAACTGTTCTCCATTACCAGAATACGCCATGTATTTTCATTTTACTTCTGGATTTGACTTCACATTCTGTTCTCCCTTCCTGGCAGGCCCTTCTCTAGCTGGGGGAACACCTACTGAGCTTTTTTTTAGATCAGCTTAAAGTCACCTTCCCTGTGATGTTTTTCCTGAATTCTTTGCTCCACCCATCAGCAAGTGCTTCCTTGAACCCCATCCTATCTCATAGCTATGGTTGCGTCAAGCATTACATATCACACTCCTCAAGCGAGAAGGAAAGGTAGCAGGCCTCCTTACTGTCTCCACAAAGGAGTATACTTTTCCCAGAAGCTCCCCAACACATGTCCTCTTATGTCTCATTGGCCACATACCCAATAAGTGTATTTGGGGGGGTTGTACTTTTTTCTGGATCAGTCTCCCTCACTAGACCAAAAGTTCCTTGCAGGTGATCATTGTCTTACTCATTTTCTATCCCCAGTTCCTGGCACACATACTTTGTTCTAAGTAAATGCCTATTGAATAGAATTGATGCAAACTTCTGTGTCTTTCCTTTTATTCTCCCCAAATATTTTCTACGGTGTATTTGTGGCTTTCCATGTAAGAACATACCATTTTGACACACACTTTTTTCTCTCCTCTTCTATCAAACCTAGTTTTAAAAATAAACAAGATACAGCTTTCCACTGTATTCCCATCATAGGTCCCTTCCCATAGACATCACTGTCACTATCACGGCAGGAGGCGGCATGTGGGGTTTATGCTGCCCCAGTGGCATACTCAAACCCCTGTATCAATGAACGAGCCTACAAATGGACATATATAAACTTCCAAAAGTAGCTGGCAAGGTGATACAGCACAAAGAACATGCAATTTAGAGTCACAATGACCTAAGCTTTAGCCTCTTTTCACATACTATCTCTATCACCTTAGGAATGTTCCTTAACCTTATTGAGTTCATGTCTTCCATTAAAAAAAAAAAAAGGTATCATGGGAAGACATGAGGAAATAATAATACCTGCTTGCTATATGTTAGTACCTTCTGCTCAAATGAACACATTTGTGAATTGACCAAGAAGCTAGGCTGACAGCAACAGTCAGTGGGTCTCCTGTCTCTTTAAGGGGTCAGGGCCAGCCACTGGTCAGCCTGACTGAGAAAGATGACCTGCTTTGAAATTCTATCTTAGGCAAAGCCTTGGTTGCTTCTGATTTCCTTGCTCACAGCTGGCAGAGACAGCCACTTTGACAGCTCAGGGGGGTGCATGACTAAGGTGGAGAGATGAGCAACTGTTGCTTGTTAAAGGGGGTGGCTTGGCCAGGAGGCAGGCAGGTGACAGAAAAGCAGCATATGGAAATCCCCAACTCCACTACTCAGATGATATCACAGATCCAAATCACTGCTGTGGGAAAGGCTGGGGGTTGGGGTGTTTGGGGCAGGGCATTGGAAGGGGAGTCCTCCAGGCACTCTCTTTTTTCCTTTACCACTGATTTCCTGCCTCAACTTTAGAAAAAAGGGAATAAGATGCACATTAGTTTGTGAGGCGTTTGTAATTAAATAAGGAAAAGAACCAGCTTTTGACATGCTGTGCGTTTTCACACCTCTCTGCCTGTGAGTCTGCTGTTCTTAGCAGTGGAAATCCTCTTCTCCGTCTATCTGGCTAGTTCAATGCTGGCCCCCAAAGTCCTTGTTAGCCCTTGTGTCTTTCTTTCTTGATGCCATCTTCCTCTTAGGCTGCCACCTCTCCTAAACTCAACTCAGTTACTGTACTTCCTACACTGAATTGCATTGTTTTCCAAGGTAAGAGTGAGAGCTCTTGGGAAACTTTGATTCTCTTCGATGCTTGGTTCATAGCAGGTGCTCAATATGCATTGAGCTGAAAATGTCTACTCCTCAGCATATCTGACAATTCCTAACTTCTCACTAATTTTAGTTAGGTTACCAGCAGTATAATAAAGGCCTCTATGGAGGAAATGCTTGAATGATTCTAGAAGGTTACCAGGTGCCCCTCCTCTTCCCCCATCCCTGGCCGCAGACCTCAGGGGCTATAGGAGTAATGGTAGTAAGGAAACAGAAGCAAGGAGTCATTTGGAGGCCAGAGGGACATTTCTTAGTTTAGTGTTTGCATATTCCCAGATTTTAATTTGGTGACCCAAAGCAGACCACAGGGTCATCCAGAAGTTCCTGGACATCCTCAGACTTCCTGGGGGGAGTAGGGTTAGGAGTCATGGGATCTAGTCTTGAATTTCCACTTCCTGGGCAAACTACTTGAGACACAGCTGTAAGTCTGGTAGACGAGATCAAATCCTGTCTCTGTCACTACCTCTCTAAACCTCAGTTTCTTTCAGATCTAGGAGAACGACAATATTTATTTGGAATGCAATTGTGTGATGACGAAATCATGTGTGTATAGAATAACCTAGATCTGGCATTTTGTAGGTGTTTAATAGGTGATGGTTATTATCATTTGTCAGTATTGGAGTGAGTGGGATGATGGTCTGAGCAATGTATCACCGTTGTGTAAACTATTACTAGATCCAGATACATGCAGAAGAAAGTCAGAATTCAAAAGTTGCTTCGTATAGCTATTTTTGTTTAATGAATGTCAAATAAATGCCTACTGATATTTCCAATATGACTTCATAAAGGCCTTCGAGGGGTTTTCCACTTCTCACTGTTAGGATTTTTTTTTCTGATAATAGTCCCCTACTTTCCAACCTTGATGTGCCCGCCTGCCTCAGGAGAGCCCCGAGCCCTCCCCAAAGCGGGCTCCGGACAGCATCATACCTGAGGTGTGACAGTAAATTCTGGGCTTGCTTTCCCTTCGTCCATCCCCTTTGCCCCCTTACCCTGACTTGCCTCTCTCGCCCAGGCCTTATCTTGTCCTTTGGGGAGGTACGTTAAGTGCTCTGCCAGCCTGCCTGTATGCCTGGCCTGTTTTTTCTCACTGCCAGTACCTCTTGGATTCCAATTCCAAACATGGTATCCGTCTGGGGTCACCCTTTCTTCCGGTGCCAAGAGAGACGCATTCCAAATGGAGCACAAATGTGCCTCCCGTGCTGGGCGCTCTTCATTCTGTTTGGGAACAACAGAGAGCAGGATGTGGCTGCTTTATTATCCCTCACTGCTGAAGCTTTCAGCCCCATAGCCCTATCTTTTTCTCAGGAGAATTTAGGTTTCCTGCCAAGAGTCAAATGTGAAGACTGTTCTAAGAAACCTGGAGCTGAGGACACTCACCAGGGCTTTGCCAGGAGGGCCAGAGCCTTGCTGAGGGAAAGAGAAAGAAAAGTTTTCAGTTCTCCATGAAGTATATGATGTTTTGCTATTCAATCCCAAAGCTGCCGGAAGCATTCCTCCCAAGAAAGGTGGAGTTGGCGGGGAGAAGCCAGAGGTGAGAGGACAGTGGGGAGGACAGGTTGACCCATTTCCTGAATTTCCCATGTGGGGACAGTCTTAGAGCCCGACAGGCTTTGAGACCCGAAGATGAGCAGCAACGGCAGCGTGGAGGGCCAGCTCCTCGGGCACGGGCCACTGTGCATCGCCTGGAGGCAGGACCTGGAAGGGGCTGTCTTCCACCTGGCCAGCTGCTTCCTGCTCCTGGGCTTCATGGGCGGCAGCGGGGTCTATGGGCGCTTCTACCTTTTTGGCTTCCTGGGCACAGGCTACCTGTGCTGTGTGCTATGGGGCTGGTTCGGTGCCTGCGGCCTGGACATTGTTCTCTGGAGCGTCCTGCTGGCCATGGCCTGCGTGCTCCAGCTGGCACACCTGGTGTACCGCCTGCGTGAGGGCACCCTCCCCGAGGAGCTGGAGCTGCTCTACAAGACGCTGTGCCTGCCCCTGCAGGTGCCCCTGCCAGCATACAAGGAGATCGTGCACTGCTGCGAGGAGCAGGTCTTGACTCTGGCCACGGAGCAGACCTATGCCGTGGAGGGTGAGACGCCCATTGACCGCCTGTCCCTGCTGCTTTCTGGCCGGTAAGGCACTCTGTCACTACCCAGCATTTCATCCCCACGCCCACGCTTCTCGTTTCCCAGTGCCTCCCTTTCCATTTCGTATCTCTTCCATTGAGGAAGGATGTGGCGAGTCAAACAAACCAAAATAGATTTTTCTAAGCGTATACTTGCTTCCCCTTTCTTAATATTTTTTCATGAGGAAACTAGCTCATGATTGGCAGGAAGAATTGTGAATATACTTGCTGCTGCGAGGTGTGGGGTGAATGCTGCTTGACTCTGGCTCTGAAATGACCACACCATGCCAGCATGTCATGCCTAAACTGCAGCAAAATCTCTGTAAGCTTTGAAAAACGGAACATTTCAATAAGATTAATTAGTTTCTTCCATACGCACTCAACCTTTGCTAAGTGCCAACTATGTGTAAGGAACAGTGCCAAAATGGGAGATTTCTTGTAACCCCTGCTCCTGCCAGGACATCAGAGATATCAGGGGATATCTGTACAGATTCTATGGTAAAGCCATATATGCCCAGGTATGGAGCAGGAATGGGCTTCCCTGATGGCTCAATGGTAAAGAACCTGCCTGCCAATGAAGTAGAAGTAGATTTGATCCTTGGGTCAGGAAGATCCCCTGGAGAAGAAAATGGTTGCCCACTCCAGTATTCTTGCCTGGGGAATTCCATGGACAGAGGAGCCTGGCAAGCTACAGCTCATGCAGTTGTAAAAGAGCCAGACACACCTTAGTGACAACAACAACAACGAGGTTACCCTTGTCCACATTTCCATTCCAGATTGTTCTATTGAGATTCCTACAGACCAGGAGTAAATCTGAGGGCCAGAGAGTGAGGGGAGAGTAGCGATGCCCATGTGTGTCTCTTTGAGGATATGTTGGAGACACCTGGCTGACACATTTTAAGGAGGCTGACAGTCAGACCTTAGCAAAATGGGCTTTGTCAGGATTAGCCTGCATGTGAATGTTGGCCATTGACTGATCTCTTCTGAACAAATACTATGTCGCTCTGTGCTGCACACTTGGTAGGAAATTGTGAATTCTTTGAAATATTGCCCTAGTGGGACTTGTATGTGGGAGCTAAGAGTCTGACAGTAAGCATCTTCACCTGGTATATACTTGGACTGGCTCTGTGGAAAACAAATAGAGTATTTAAAAACTGTGTCCTTAATTTCCTCTTTCCTGCTTTTTTGAGACCAGAAGAATGCAGTGATTCAAAGAAAAAAAAAAAAAAGAGGAAAGAAAGAAAGTAAAGGGGAAAAGAAAAAAAGAAACCAGCTAAGATTGCCAGTGGGGAAAAAGACTTTGACACTGATGATGATGGTACTACCACAACTACTGCTACTACTAGTAATGTTGATACCATGCATTACGGACTAATGTATGGAATCAAAGTATAACGTACACATGTTTTAATTTTGTTTGGACACTGAGGTCCTGGGTTGAATGAGCTATGAGGTTTTGTGATGTTTCATTTCATTTATGGTTGAAGTATAAATAAATGAATGTGTGTAAACAAATACACATGTAGATACAAATATATTATGACTATTGCCAAAATGTTTGCCACCTACAATTCCATGCTTAAAATAAGGACAGTTTAGGAAACATGCTCGTTCATGAGACCCATGATATTGTTTGCATCTCCTGTTATCTCTGTTCGAAGGAGGGAATTAAGACAGGTAGGAGAAACACCCACTGCACTGCACTGTATGGTGCTCATTTATGGAAGCACATAATAATTATTATATGGTTCAGATATCTTTTATAGGATAGATTTATCATGAACTTGTAGACCATGTTCCTGTGAAGAAGGGAGAGGGCCTTGGCCCCTCAGTGTGGTTTTTTCTACTATGTGCTGTGCTTAGTCACTCAGTTGTGTCCAACTCTTTGTGACCCCCCTGGACTGTAGCCTGCCAGGCTTCTCTATCCACGGGAATTCTCCAGGCAAGAATACTCGAGTGGGTTGCATGCCCTCCTTCAGGGAATATTCCCAATCAGGGATCAAACCTAGGTCTGCTGCATTGCAGGCAAATTCTTTGCCAGCTGAGCAACCCGTGAAGCCCTTTTCCTAGTATGTGTGTGTGTGTGTGTGTGTGTGTTAGTTGCTTAGTTGTGTCTGACTCTTTGCAACCCCAGAGACTGTAGTCCACCAGGCTCCTCCATCCATGGGATTCTCCAGGCAAGAACACTGGAGTGGATTGCTATTTCCTTCTCCAAAAGGAACTATAGAAAGAAAGAAGGTGAAGTTGCTCAATCATGTCCAACTCTTTGCAATCCCATGGACTGTAGCCTACCAGTCTCCTCCATCCATGGAATTTTCCAGGCAAGAGTACTGGAGTGGGTTACCATTTCCTAGTATACCTAGCATCAAAAACTCAAGTTAAAAGTTATAAATTTCAATATTTTTCTTGCTTTTCAAGATTTGAAGTAAGAGTTTTGTTTTGATATCTTTCAACATCATCCTGTCTCAACTTTGTAAAGTTGGAGCTGAGGAAAGGACTTCTAGTCTATAACCAGCCTCCGACTTTAAAGGAGAATCATTGTTATCTTTGGCTGGTGAGGTACCAAACACCTTGAAGCAGCAGAATAGAACTCCATGCTAAGAGGTGGGGGCTTCTGATGGAGACCTCCCCAGCTCATATGCATACCTCATCTGGAGCCCTTTACTAAAACCTCAGACTTCCTTTTTGTTTTATTTTCATAATGCAATCAGTCCCTTTCAAGACTCAGAAAGGCAAAGTGACTTCTTCAAAGTCCATCATCCTGTTAAGTTGTGCTTACTGTTGGAGAGTTTCTTTCATATACAATCCCAAGCATGAACTCCCACATACACAGCCTCCTGAAGAGGCAGCCAGCTCTCTGAGCTGTTCATGAAGGAGGAAATTACCTGTTGTCAGGAGATCAAGGAGGAAGAAGAGACTCAAATGATAAAGGATATAGTATACAATGTGAATGGCTTCAGGGAGCCATGCAGGCTCATTAGATGTTGTTTTAGTCGCTAAGTCATGTCCAACTCTTTTGCAACCCCATGGATTGTAGCCTTCTCTGGAGCCTCCATGGGTTGTAGGTTCCTCTGTCCATGGGATTTCCCAGGCAAGAATACTGGAGTGGGTTGCCATTTTCTTCCCCAGGAGATCTTCCCAATCCAAAAAGGAAAACAAAACAAAACACACGGGGATTGAACCCACATCTCCTGCATTGGCAGGTGGATTCTTTGCCATCTGGAAAGCCCCTCATTAGATGTTACTCACACTGTAAAGTCTTGTCCCTCCTCAGTGGCTTACTTGGGTGGCCAGATTCCTTGCATGGGAAGAGGATGAAGGATGGGAGGATGTGATGTGTATGGCAGCAGCTTCATTCTCTCTGGTTGTCTTTCTTCCTTTGTTCAAGAAGCTTTTCCTTGAGGTTTTGGTCCCCTTTATGGTGACACAGTGAGTTCATTTGTTTGATCTTTCCATCCCTCTTCCTTTCCTTTCTCCCTTCCTTCCTCCCTCCCCATTTCCAAAAATATTTATTAAGAGAGCTAGAGACTAGGGATCTCTTGTTAAAAAATGAAAAATATTTTCCTTGCACTCCTGGAATTTACAGTCTATCAAGAGAGTCACTGATTCGTGACTCTAGTCATTAATTCCAAGGAGCAAGGCAAAATGCAATGAGAGCATATAAGCAGTGGACCTAAATTTTCTGGGGGGGCAGATGAGACTTCCTGGAGGGAGGAATGTGTAAGCTGAGGCCTGAGGAGAAGGTGCGGATTGGGAAGAGAGGCAGCTGGAGGGAACAGAATATGTGAAGCCCCTGAGGTAGGAGCACGCGGCACTTCATTTTCTCTTGCATCCTTTCATTACTCAGGGAAGTTCTGGTGGCTAGCTACACATTTTGATAGGTCTTGTAGAAGCAAGAGTGTTTCTGCTATCAGAGAGTGTAGGCTGACACCACATTCTTGGCTTGGTTGAGACCTCCATCCCTTTCTGTTTTCCATCTTTAAATTGTCAGATAATACATAAAGTTTGTTAATTGATAATGGTCTTTGATAATTTGTACACATACATATAATCTAGGCATTCACTGGGAGCAAGATATGGAGTGCTCATATCCCCTTGGCCAGAACTTAATCACATGGCTCTACTCAGCTGCAAGGGAAGTAGAGAAACGTCGTCTAGCTGGGCAGTCATGAGCCCTGCTAAAAAAGTTCCAGTACTATAGAGGAAGGGGAAAAGCTGATACTGGAAAACAGAATTCCATACTGGATTTCTCAGATCCTCATCTGCATTCTGATCTGCTTCTCAGTATCCTATACATCAGCTGAAATGTCGTCTTTGAGAAGTCTGCCACTTGGAGAGAACTAAGCTCTCTCCCTCCTCTATTCTCCTGTCTCACAATAGCACATGTTGACTTACAGCTAGTTATTTATGTCCCTGTGACTTCCACTAAATTGCGAAATCCTGAAAGGTAAGGATCAGATTATTGGGTCTTCCCTGGTGTTCCAGCAGTTGCCACGCAGTGCAGCTGAAGAGTAAAAAAGAAAAAAAAGGACCAGATCATCTCTAGGTTCCCAGACTTCCAGGAACACAGAAGGTTCTCCATACATATTTTTTTTAGACAATTAAGCTCCAGAAAAAGTGGAACAATAGCTCCTTCCAACTAGACAGGATGTACCTTAGAGAGCTTGTTATCTGCCCCCTTTGTTCAATAAACACTTTCCCAGTACAACTGACTTTAGAAGAGAGGTTGAAACTGAGACTCTTGAGTTTTCTAGGTAAAAGAGGAAAAAGCGCAATCTGGATCCGAGTCATTTTCCACTCTCTTAACATGTAATTTAAACTCTGGAGAAGCTTTCAGTAACCACTTCTCTTTTCCCACACGGTCTCTTCTCTCCCTTTGCCAGGGTTCGTGTGAGCCAGGACGGGCAGTTTCTGCACTACGTCTTTCCTTACCAGTTCATGGACTCTCCCGAGTGGGAATCGCTGCATCCCTCTGAGGAGGGGGTGTTTCAGGTAATAGGGCGCCCCGTGGTGGCACTGCCACAGCCCATCCCACTGCAACCCAGCAACATCCGTGCTTCCATCTTTCCTCTTTTGTCAGACCTTTGAACTACTGCCAAATGATGCTAGAGGTGGGAGCGCTCTCCTCCAGTGGAAAAAGTGCCTGGCAGAGGAGGGGTAGGGTAGGGAGGTGCTGATCCCTGAAAGGAGGGCCATGTCACTCCTATGCCTGAAACTCTTCCAGAAGACCCCAGTGACCACGGGATAAAAGCCCTCACTCCTTAGAGAGTGACTTAAGACCTTTAGTGACATCCTGGAGCCGCATCTCCAGCCCTTTCCTTACACTTCCTGCTCACACCAGCCATGCTGCATTACTTCCCCAAACATACCACACTGTTTTACACGGCCGTGCCTTGGCCCCTGTTGTCGCCTCTATCCGAAATGCACTTCCCTCATCAAGAGGAGGCTATGGCATCTCACTTCCTTTGAAGCCTGCCCAGACTGACCTCACCAGCTTCCACCCCCACACATTGCCTGCGTGCCTCCTCTACTCCTATTACTCTGCTGACTGCGCACATGGACGATTTGGTTTTCTTTCTGTCTTTTGCATAGTAAATTCCTCGACGTAGAAATCTGGGCTTTTCCTCTCCATCTCCAGGCTCCAAAGGGCAATACTTTGTACACAGTAGTAGGTGTTCAGTAACGTTTCACTGAACTGCCTCACCAGTAGGCCACTGGTGTCTCAAGAGTGCTCCAGAGGGCATCACATACACGGTCTAAGGTCAGGGCCTGGCTGCTCGAGCCCTTCTCTCTTCTCTGTCAGACCTTCAGATTTCAGTTACCTTCTTTGTAGTTCTCACTTGCTGTATGGCTAGCATGTGACAGTCACTACCTGTTTCATTGCCTTATTGATTCTCACAACAGTCCTCTGGATTGAATATTGTTATTAACCTGTTTAACAGATGAGGCAACTAAGGCTCAGAAACCTCAAGTAATTTGCCCAAGCGCTTCATCTAGAAAGTGGCAAAACCAAGTTGCCTGACACCACTATTCTATTCTTTTTTAAAACGGGGGGTTACCAGGAGAGTGGAGGTTACACGTATACACCATTATAGGGACTCCCCTGTCCAGATAGTTGGCCAATACTGGGTTCTCTCTGTCTCCTATCAGTTCTATCAGGAAGTTCCTCAGGCTAGCACTTATGCCAGCCCCAAAATAGACACATGCCAGGCGGTGCCACCTGGCTGGGCCTGCTTCCGCCCCACCCTGACTCTTGGCTCTGTGAGGACAGGCCCTGAGGGGCAATCCTAATCCCCCTGCCTGGACCATCAGCCACAGGCCCCCCTCTGAACGCGTGCCTCCCCCACCACACCCTCACATCCTCTCCAAGCAGCTCAGCAGTCACCTTTGAGAACTCCCTCAGAGCCACAAGAACCTTCAGGAGGGCTGAGTCAGGTCCTGAGCCAGCCAGACCAGGCTCTGTTTCTGACACTGAAACCGAGAAACAGGTGGTGGATAAGCCGGGTGTCCTCCCCTAAGTTATGCTTGAAAGGAAGGGCTATGACCCCAGATGGCCTCTCAGCATCTGAGAAGGATGTAGGGACCGTCACATTTCTTCCATTTGTATTTTTAGTATGCACCTCCACTGGGAGCCTTGAGATCCACACACTTGCTCTTGGCTCTGTGATGTCCCATTTCCTCTTTGCAAATGTCAAGTGTTGTCTCGGGTTGTAGTTCATCTTGTCCTTGCCTTTGCGTTTGCATAGACTTTGTTGACTAATAGGGAATCCACAGTGACTGAATCATAATTCTTAATGAGTTTGGCACAAGAGATCAACATTCCATCACACCTCTCAAGAATTCAATGAAGAATTTATTGACTGTTAAACACTGCGACCCTCTCATCAGTCACTGAGAACATAACATGGGAGCGATCACATGGAAATCAGCATTATTTCTCTAACTAGCATCATGTTTTACTGGACTCAAGGTCTCTTTAAGTACATCATCTCATTTAATCCATTCAACCAGCTTTGAAGGAGAAGGTTAAAGAAAAACCTGATCAAACCAGTCAATCCATTGGTTTCTGAAGAAATTTAGGAAGGATTTTATACTGGGCATGAGAAAACAACATCAAGTTATTTTCCAACATACAAGATTAGTAGTTTTTACCTGATTCATTCACTCATTTCAGTAATATTTATTTCTTATTGAGCTGTTACAGTAACCTGGGCACTACATGGTTTGTTTTTGTTTGGTTTATTTTTGGCCACATCACATGGAATGTGGGATCTTAGTTCCCTGACCAAGAATTGAACCCATGGTTCATCGGCCCATGCCCTCTGCAGTGAAGTATGGAGTCTTAACATCTGGATTGCGAGGAAATTTCCACCTGGACAGTATTAAAGGTACTCAGAGTGTATCAGTCAACAGAACAGACGAAGGTCCCTGCCTTCATGCAATTCACATTCTAGTAGGTGAGACAAAAAATTAGCCATAGAAATTATGAATAAGTAAATTATGTAATATGTTAAAAATAATAAATTTTAGTAAAAAACATAGAATAGTTTAAGGGAGAGATACAACTGACCCCTGAACAACATAGGAGGTAGAGGTATTTTCACACAGTAGAAAATCCATGTATAATTTATAGTGAAAGTTGCTCAGTAGTGTCTGACTCTTTGAGACCACATGGACTATACAGTCCATGGCATTCTCCAGGCCAGAATACTGGAGTGGGTAGCCCTTCCCTTCCCCCAGGAATCAAACCAGGGTCTCCTGCATTCCAGGCAGATTCTTTACCAGCTGAGCTACTAGGGAAGCCCATAATTTATAGTCCAACCTCCAAATATGCAGTTCCCCCAGATCAGGGGTTCCACATCCTCAGACTTAACCAATCGGCCAATTGTGTAGCACTTCAGGTATTTACTATTGAAAAAAAAATCCCCGTTTAAATGGATCCACACAGTTCAAACCTGTGTTGCTCAAGGGTCAACTATAGTTGCAATTGTAACTGGGGATTTCATGGAAGTCTTTGCTGAACTGGTGATATTTGAGCAAAGACCTGAGGTGATTGGCAGTGTGAGCTCTGAGAATATCTGGGGGGATAGAATATTAGACAGAGGGAAGAGCCAGTGCAAAAGCTGGGTGTGAGAGAGACTAGCATGTTTGAGGTCCAGAAAGAAGGTCAATGAGTCTGGAACAGGGAGAGGGAGGGGGATGAAGAGCAGGAGAGGAAGTCAGAGAGGTGGTAAGGAGACATGTCATCTAGGGCCAGAGTGTATATCTTCTAAGTACAGCCCAAAGGATTTCCTAATACATTGGATGTAGTATGTGAGAGAACGAGGATCAAGAAAACTTCTAAGACTTCTGACCTGAGAAACTGGAAGGATGAAGCTGCTATCAAATGTGATAAGGAAGGCTGCAGATAGTATTGGCTTTGGGAGAAGAGAGAGAAGTCCAGTCTGGGAGGTATTAGATTTGCGTCATCTATGGACATTTAAATACAGACACTGCGTAGGCAGTTGCATACTTGAGTCTGGAATTAAGGAACAAGGTCTGAGCTTGAGACCAAGTTTGGGAGTCATTAGCCTACAGATGATATTTAAAGCTGTTACATTGGACAAGATCACCAGTGAGTGATTGTAGACAGAAAAGGGATTCAAGAATCCATTAACCCTGGGGTATTCTAGTGTTTAGAAGTTGAAGGGGGTAAAAAGCAGCAAAAGAAGCTGAAAGGGACTCATCAGGAGGTTATACCAGGAGAGTGTGGCATTCTGGGAGCCAAGTGAAGAATATCAAAGAGGAGGACTGAATGCCGTGAAAACTGATCATCAGACTCAGCAATGTAGAAGTCATAGGCGACCTTGCCAGGAACAGCTTGTAGACCACTGGGGCAAAGCCTTGCTGGCTAAAGAGAGAGAATACAAGGAGAGGAATTGGTAGCAGCCAAGTATAGACAACTTTTTCATGGAGTTTTGCTGAAAAGGAGAGCAAATCAATGGAGTGATAGCTAACCAAGGAACTAGAGTGAAGAAAAAAAGATTTTGATTTTAAAATTTTGATTTAAGATGGAAGAAGTAACAGTGTATTTGCCAGAATGCCCGCAGTCTTTTCTGTTCAGCGTTGAGGACACTTCTTGCATCCTTATTAGCTCTCAGGTGTACTCACTTCATGTGCAGCACCCTGATTTCTTGTTTGGGAATTGTTAGTAAGTGCACTGAAAGTACAGGTTATGGTAGATGTGACAACTACTTGTTGGGTCAGATTAGTAACAGATGGATTGTGAGGACCAGTATTCTCATGAGGCAACAAGTCTGGAGAGATTAAGCAATTTATCTGATGTCACACAGCTGGTAAAGCTGGTAAAGCTGGAACTTGAAACTGGTTTTGATGAGGCAATTTGGGCCCTGACTTGAGTGCTGATGACTGAGGGGTAGGGGAGGGAGAGGAGGAAATGAAGGAAGGGAACCGAAGAGGGGTATTGCAGATAGGAAGGGGAGGAGGGGAGCAGAGGGCCTGTTCTGGAGGCAAAGAAAGGATTATATATATGACCTCCGATAAAGAACCCCACCTTTAATGAGACAACCCACATAAAGCACTTAACACAATGACTGGCACATGGTCACTCTCAGCAAATGTTAGCTGATCTCCTCATTTCCACTGTCTCCATTCATGAATCTTCATCTTAAGCTCTGCCAAGCAGCTCACTTTTAAAGTACTTAGGACAGGGTATGAAGAATTGTGTGATTCTACGCACTTTTCCTTTACTATACTAAGAATGTTTGCATTTGAAACCCATCTTTACCACTCATCATTATTTTAACAAGATTTTTCAAGCACCTGCTCTGCGCTGTGCACACATTACTGACCCTGCAAGTGTGACTTAGCTGTGCATCATGGGCACAGAGTCAAGTACACAGAAATTACTAGATGTCTATAAAAATGGAGAGTGGGGTATCCTTCCACTTTGTGTTCTTAAGAGTGCCTCTTGGGACTTTCCGGGTGGTCCAGGGGTTAAGACTCTGTGCTCTTGAAGCAGGGGGCATGGGTGGGTTCTGTCTCTGTTTAGGAAACTAAGATCCTGTGAACTGCAAGGCACCTCACCCCCCCCAAAAAGAGTTCCTTTTCCTCTGTGCCCCTTTTCTGAATTTAGTCATCAGATCCATTTGGTTACTTGTAGGGCCCAAGTCAAGTGCAGCTCATGGGTCTGAAGACCAGGCCAGCATTCTGTCCACTTGATGTAGCCTGGCATGCCTGATCAGAGGCTCTCTTCTCACTGAAATTATTCCCAATTTTTCTTTGTGTCCCAACTCCAATATATTATCTTTTATCCTTAAAAACTGTCATTAGCATCCTGACCTTTCTTCTGAGCACCAGGAGGCCCCTTTTCTCTCCTGTGATCACAACAGGCTCAGAACCTTCTGCAGCCATTAGTGGGATCAGCCATGGAACATAGTGTATGAGAGCTGAAGAGACTGGAGGTGGACTGTGAGGTTCCAGAAGGTGATCTCAGGGCTCTTCACAAGACACCCCCCCACCCTACTCCATCCCTCCCACCATATCAGTGCACACAATAAAAGTCACTCATTGGACTTCTTCAAGGCAGGGCCCTGGAGAGGTACTTCCACAGCTTCTTCAGAAGTGCAAAGTGCAGCGATTTGCCAAGTAAACTGTATCTATCTCTGTACTAAGCTTGGACACATTTTTAAGTTTCAACCTTCACTTTCTGTCCCTGACCCCTCTCAGGTCACTCTGACAGCTGAGACTGAATGTAGCTACGTTTCCTGGCCCCGGAAAAATCTCCACCTCCTTCTGACCAAAGAACGATACATCTCTCGCCTCTTCTCGATCCTGCTGGGCTATGACATCTCAGAGAAGCTCTACGCTCTCAATGACAAGCTCTTTGCTAAGTTCGGGCTACGCTTTGACATCCGTCTCCCCAGCCTCTACCATGTGCTGGGTCCTGCTGCCCCAGATGCAGGACCAGAGTCTGAGAAGGATGACGAGGAAGTCCATGAGCCAGCGGCATCCCCTCCTCAGGCCCTGCACACTTCTGTCCAGCAAACACCCCCTAGCTCCCCACCTCCACTGGTCACCAGCTCTCCTGCACCTCCTCCCTGGGTCAGAATGTCCAGGCCTGACAGCGGCGTCCTGGGTGAGGACTCCACCAGTCTGGTTCTGGAGGATTTTGAGGAGGTGTCGGGATCAGAATCATTCATGGATTATAAGAGTGATGGGGAGTACATGAGGTGAGGGGAGAACTAACATGGGCACAGCCACCCGGCTCGGGATCCTGTGTAAGTACTCAGAAGGCAGTTGCTGCTGTCTTGCCAATAGCTGGCCTTAACTTGGTTTATAAGGGCAAAAAATCATTTCATGGAGCCTGTCCTCTCAGAGGACTCCCAGAAAGTGCCATTAACCCAACCCTGCAGATAGCAACTCACTCCTGTTGCATGAAAGGCATGAGGGTTTTTAAAAAAAAAAAAANTGTATGAGAGCTGAAGAGACTGGAGGTGGACTGTGAGGTTCCAGAAGGTGATCTCAGGGCTCTTCACAAGACACCCCCCCACCCTACTCCATCCCTCCCACCATATCAGTGCACACAATAAAAGTCACTCATTGGACTTCTTCAAGGCAGGGCCCTGGAGAGGTACTTCCACAGCTTCTTCAGAAGTGCAAAGTGCAGCGATTTGCCAAGTAAACTGTATCT
Source organism: Neotragus pygmaeus (assembly GCA_006410875.1). Taxonomy (NCBI): domain Eukaryota; kingdom Metazoa; phylum Chordata; class Mammalia; order Artiodactyla; family Bovidae; genus Neotragus; species Neotragus pygmaeus. The sequence goes on along the minus strand of SJYV01016911.1, from coordinate 368,814 downwards.
ATCTCTGTACTAAGCTTGGACACATTTTTAAGTTTCAACCTTCACTTTCTGTCCCTGACCCCTCTCAGGTCACTCTGACAGCTGAGACTGAATGTAGCTACGTTTCCTGGCCCCGGAAAAATCTCCACCTCCTTCTGACCAAAGAACGATACATCTCTCGCCTCTTCTCGATCCTGCTGGGCTATGACATCTCAGAGAAGCTCTACGCTCTCAATGACAAGCTCTTTGCTAAGTTCGGGCTACGCTTTGACATCCGTCTCCCCAGCCTCTACCATGTGCTGGGTCCTGCTGCCCCAGATGCAGGACCAGAGTCTGAGAAGGATGACGAGGAAGTCCATGAGCCAGCGGCATCCCCTCCTCAGGCCCTGCACACTTCTGTCCAGCAAACACCCCCTAGCTCCCCACCTCCACTGGTCACCAGCTCTCCTGCACCTCCTCCCTGGGTCAGAATGTCCAGGCCTGACAGCGGCGTCCTGGGTGAGGACTCCACCAGTCTGGTTCTGGAGGATTTTGAGGAGGTGTCGGGATCAGAATCATTCATGGATTATAAGAGTGATGGGGAGTACATGAGGTGAGGGGAGAACTAACATGGGCACAGCCACCCGGCTCGGGATCCTGTGTAAGTACTCAGAAGGCAGTTGCTGCTGTCTTGCCAATAGCTGGCCTTAACTTGGTTTATAAGGGCAAAAAATCATTTCATGGAGCCTGTCCTCTCAGAGGACTCCCAGAAAGTGCCATTAACCCAACCCTGCAGATAGCAACTCACTCCTGTTGCATGAAAGGCATGAGGGTTTTTAAAAAAAAAAAAAACTCATCCCTTATTGTGATTGCTTTCAAAAGTGGTCTGGCTGGCTGACATTTGATCAAGCAGATAGGCTGCTAATAACCAAGGTCACATTTAAGCCTAAAGGGTATTTTGTTATGGCTTGCATTCTAAAGAATACTTTAAAAAGCTGGCATGGCTCAAATTCCTAATGATTCTTCTTGGCATATAGTCAGCTCCAGAAAGCAGTCATTATTTAGCCTGGGTTGGACAGGCACTTCTGTTAAAATTGCCCCTATTTCAAAGAGGCTTGTGATTGGAGGCTAATGACACTGGGAGGAAAATGTGCCCACCTTGCTATCCTCTGACCCAGTGGAGAGTATGTTGCTCAGGCCCAGGACTGGACACGGCTGAGTGAATGTTACCACGATAGAATGATTTTCCTAGAAAATCATAACTGTGGGAGGTAGAGTGGGCGTGAATCTGACGTAGGAGAGTGTGTGTACAGCTCAGGAGAGTGTACATAAAAGGCTGTGCTGAGCAGTTCTGGGAAACTGTTTTCATGTTCCCTCTGACTGTTCTCACAATGCTGTGACGTTTTCCTCTAGGACTCCACCCAACCACGGTGCAGGCTTGGCTTTTCCTGAGGAAAATACCACTGTTCTCAATTTGGAAGACATTTCCAAGGTCGGGGAGGGGTGCTTAAGAGATTAATCATTCTTTAGGAAACACTGTTTTCCCAAGGAACTATTTCAGGTAGGAAGGCATCTAGGGTACTTTGAGGTTAAGTGAGTGAATGTTTGTACATTTTGAAAAGCAAATCATATAAATGAAGAAAGAGGCGAGAGAGGTGAGTGCTGAAAGATTAGCTATTTGGTTTCATGGATATGGAACTAATAACCTATGGAATCAGTCCTCAGAAGCAGCATCTAGCAGCTCACTCTCTTGACCTCCTCCTCTTGTGTGGGCCTCTCCCGTTGCCCGTCCCCCGCTGCGCTGTTGCCTCCCTACTAGCCTACCCACCAGTGTGTGTGAATTCTGCCCCGGGGCCCCACTCTTTGTCCCCATACCTCCCCACCTGCACGCCCGGAACTCATACAGCTCCCTGTGTTCTCGTGTTCTGCCTGCTTCTCTTTTCCTGGCTCTATTTGTTCTCCTCTTTCTCCCCTCCTTCCAGTTTCTGCTCAGTCCTTGGCTTCCTCAGTGTGCTGCTTTTAAGAAGAAAAAGGCCCATTTCTGCTTCTTCTCTGTTAACTTCCCCTCTCTAGACTTTTCCTCCACGTTGACCGCATTTGACTATTTATGTATTTATCTCTCTGTTGCCTTCTTCCTGTTCCTCCACTTCCTGTCTTGCTCCATCTCGTCTTTCTAAACTGCCCTATATGCCCAACTTAATTTTTAATCCTGAGATTCCAAGATCGGTACCTCTCCCTCTGCCTGTGAAGAAAACCATTCAAGTGAGGATGTGAAAATTCTCTTCTTTGATAGCTATACATTTCATGCATGAGTTTTCCCAAACGTTAACAGGCAGGCAGTGTTTTAGACAAGAGATCTTCTCTGGAAGCCCAAAGTCCTAGTTGCTATGTCTGGCTCTACTACTGTTTGCAAAGCAAACAATTTCACCGAATCTTACTTTCTTCACATGAATGTGTTGACCCGGCAGCCACCCCACCCCCAACCCCCCGCCAAGACCCTTCTGGGTTTATGTGAGAAGGAAAAGGATGAACTGTTCAGAGGAGGAAAAAGAAGCAGGCAGGCAGGCAACCTTATAATGGACACAAGCCCCTGGACATCAGTGTGTCTTCCAGCAAGAACTCGCTGCTGTGTTTCACTGTGATTTCTCTTGTGACTTGGAGCTGTCTTCCTCTCTGCTGGGTTAGCAGGGTCCTACTTGACTATGAGTTCTCTCCATTCTGTATCTGTGAAGAATCTCACCTACCATGTGAGAGGCATGGTAGGTGAGATGTTCAAATGCAAAGTGGTCCCAGGTCTCTCAGATCCTCTACCCTTAATACTATTTTTTAAAAGGCTTCTTCCTAAATTCAGCCTTTTCTGAGGTTCACAGTGAGAAAACTGCTAATATAACTCACTTTCTTTATACTTACTAGTATTTGGAGTATAAAGAGAGAAGATATTAGAATCATCTTTGGTTTAAGTAATAGAGAGAAATGAAAAAAACTGTTAACTGAGCGCCAAAGAATTGATGCTTTTGAACTGTGGTGTTGGAGAAGACTTTGAGAGTCCCTTGGACTGAAAGGAGATCCAACCAGTCCATCCTAAAGGAGATCAGTCCTGGGTGTTCATTGGAAGGACTGATGCTGAAGCTGAAACTCCAATACTTTGGCCACCTGATGAGAAGAGCTGACTCATTGGAAAAGACCCTGATGCTGGGAAAGATTGAGGGCAGGAGGAGAAGGGGATGACAGAGGATGAGATGGTTGGGTGGCATCACTGACTCAATAGACACGAGTTTTGGTGGACTCCAGGAGTTCCTGATGGACAGGGATGCCTGGTGTGCTGCGGTTCATGAGGTCGCAAAGAGTCGGACACAGCTGAGCCACTGAACTGAACTGAACTTCCACAGAGTTTTCAGAACAATTTGAAAATGTGATCAAATTGACCAAATTTCAGACAGCTTTAGTTTGTGATAATGGGATAATTTAGCCCAGAGACATTTTTCCCAAATTGTATTTTGGGGCGTTTGGTTTGACTTATTTGTCATCAAACTCCTTTTATGGTTGTTATTGTAATGAATAAGCATAGTGCCTCGAGACTGGGAGCAATTTATTTCTTTCTTTTCCAAAGCAGGGCACAATTCACCATCCTGACTCTTCCGCAACCAAAATTGTAAGCTCATCGCTATCCATGCTGGTCCGGAACTTAACGTAAGAGTCAGCAAGCTGGCTGGCTTCTGCATTGTTGGGAATGACGTAGCTTCATCACTCTGACAGCACTGCTGTGCCTCACACCAAGACAGTTTAAATCCAACGGAAAATAGTCAGTGTTTCTACTGGAGCATCCTTCTTTTGTTTGTTTGTTTTGAAGAGCAGAGTTTTCCGCCTGGTGGTACCCAGAACTGAGCCAAAACTTGTTACTTTTTTAACATGCAAACCAACATTGTACAATAATGTATTCATGCAGGGTCTCACAGTTAGACCTCACATTAACCCTGCCTTCTCTAGAATCTTTCCTGTTAATTCTATGAACACTCTCCACAGTGTTTCATTTGATGTCTTACAGGAGATGCTCAATGAATACATCTCTGAAGTGGTCAGTTAAGTCAAGCTACTGAGTCTACTATCACAAATTAACTGAAAGCTGTCTAAACTTTGGCCAGTTTAGCTTATGTTTGCAAATTGTTCTGAAGACTCTGTAGTTTGAAAGTAAAGACTATTATTGCTTCCTTTTTATTATTTAAATAAACAAAGAAATGAGAAACACATTACAACATGGAGACTAATTGTGGCCAAGGAGAGAGGCCAGGACCAGGACATGTTACCAAAGGCCAGAGAACCGACTGGACAAACACTCACGGAGTATTCACTATGTGTTTCAGGCACTGTGCCAGGTAATCACATTATGAGTAATCATGAGTAACAACTGAAAGACTGGAAGACGCTTAATCTGCAAGAGATGGACAAGAGTAATATCTTCAAATTTTGAAAAGATATCTTCACCTTAATTTGGTGACGTTCTTGAGGACAAAGGGGAATTAAGGACTGAAAGCTATAAGGAGAATGGATTGCCTCAAGGAGTAGTAAGTTACTCGTTACTGGAAGAATTCAACTAGTGACCAGAAGAAATCTTCTCAGAGGTTTTTTTTTAAGGTGATTCACGCTCCAAGAGAAGGATGCCTTATGTTATTATTATTAAGGTGACTTCTAACTCTGTGATGCTATGATTCAATGATTCTAAGTTGTGAATCTTGTCCTGCCACATAATTACCTTCAAGGGCAGTTCCCCAGCTGCGGAACAGGGCTAATAGTCTCATAGATAATTAATACCTACTAGTAAGTAAATGGGATTCCCTGATAGCTCAGTTGGTAAAGAATCTGACTGCAATGCAGGAGATCCCAGTTCGATTCCTGGGTCAGGAAGATCCTCTGGAGAAGGTGGCTCAGCTGGTAAAGAATCTGCCTACAATGCGAGAGACCTGGGTTCGATCCCTGAGTTGGGAAGATCTCCTGGAAAAGGGAAAGGCTACCCACTCCAGTATTCTGCTCTGGAGAATTCTATGTACTATATAGTCCATGGGGTCACAAAGAGTCAGACATAACTGAGCAACTTTCACTATCCAGTATTATTCAGAAGTAAGTAAGTAGGTAGCCTCTGTTGATGTCATCAGGTTGCTTGAGGAGTAATTGAGATAAAATACACAAAGGCAGTTTGTTAAGCTGTAAAGTCCTAGTTTAATGTATAATGTATTTTAAAATTCTGTTCTATGTATAGTTATTTGCAAATACCTCCCCTTCTCTCTCACTCTCATTTCCCTCCCCAATCCCTCCCCCTACTTCTTCTGAGACACATGATTTCCCCTTTTCCTCCAGTCTGGTTTCCTAAGGGAGGTAATAACCGACAGGATCTCCTGACAACAAAAGGAACAGCAAAAAGTTGGAGGTCCGAAGGAAACAGACACTAGCTCCTTGGCCCCTGAATAGCTAAGGGATGGTCAGACCTTCAACTGTTTTATTTGTGCAGGGGGACAGGTCACCATCACACTATAATCAGGTCCCTTCCCTCAGAAGTCCCTACGGTGCTTTGTTAGCTGTCAGTGTTGTTAAATAGCACGTTTCTCCCAGAACCACTGGAAAGCCTCCTGGGGCAGAAGACTTGCCCTTGAAGGTGGCCTGGCAGGAGCTCCCTGGGGTCTCCAGGTCTGGGTCCCTGGATGGTAGCTCTGCTTAACCTGGCAAGGATCCATGTTCAAGCAGTTAAGTTAGAGGCAGCAGTTCCCTCCCCACTTAGGACCACAACAGCCTGTATTTGTTTTTCTTCTATTCCTGTTTTACAGGTCTCATTTACCTACTCCTTGCTTTGTAAAAATAAAACACAAGGGTTTTTATAAGACTTACTGGTTTTCTATGCAGATTTTTAAACTGATTCCATAGTGTTAGATAGGAAGTATAGTTCTATAGATTCTTCATAGGAAGCAACCAAATTTGATCTCTTGGTCTCTTCTCCTATAAAATGAGGGAATTGAACTATATAACTTCAAAACTGACTCACCCTAACATTATAGAAGAAAATGATTCAACGATTCAGCTGCTCCTATTGTGTTAGACATTGCATACAGTTAACATATTGGAAACTTGTAGAGGAAAAAAAGACCTGAACAGAACCCTCTGGAGTTATGTGAGCTATCCCAAGCCACAGTGCTGAAATCCTTCCTCTGTTTTTCCACAGCTTCCAGAACTCCTCTCCGGAGCTACTCTGAAGTTATGTCCAGGGGACAGGCGCCCTTGGCTCCAACCCAGACTCCTGAACTGTAAGGGTCAATGGACCATCCTTTACTCTGGCCACGTTAATCCTCGCAGGATGGTCACTTGTGTGCACACCCCTCTTCTCACCCACTGGAAGGCTCACAGGCAAGGTTGGAGCAGACACAGAGGATGCCAGCACTGCAACCACACCAAGGCCCCCGAGTGACTTTTAGAAATTTGCCTTCATCAGCCTTTCTTTCAAGAGAAGGCATCCAAAAGTGCCAAAGCACGGATTCTATCCTTTACTAACTGCAGAATTTCAGGCAAGTCACATAGCCTCTCTGAGCATCATCTGTAAAGGGGTGATCATAAAGCCCACTTCACAGGGTTGTAAGGATTCCGTGAGTTGATTTCAATAGATCACCTAGGACATGCTGTGACTCCTAGTAAGCACTCAATAAATCACTCATTTCCTTTTCTTATGTTGTTTCCTTAACTTTCTGAAAGGATCAATGAAGTTAGTTATCCAGGACGTTTTCAGTGTTTTTGTCTTTTACTTAAAATATTTTTCTCAGTTAAGGTTCAACTTAGGTAAGTAGAAATTTTAGAATCTTGCCCTTAATCTTTTACATTTAACTTACAAGTCTTTCCCTTTATTTATGACCCTAATATTAAACAGTAGTTTTTAGAAGTAGTTTTACGAATCTCTTTAATTAAATTTCCTTAAACATTTTAAAGTAGACTTACAAATTTAACATATTCTGTTTTATTTTTTCCCCTAAATACTTACATGACTATTCTGGTTACCTATTGCTGTGCAACATTCATCCCTAAAGCAGTGAGTTAAAATCATCACGATGATTTGTTTTGCTCACAAAAGTGGGGCTTGACTGGGCTCAACTGGGCTGTCCCCACTCAGACTTTATTGTGCTGTTACATCAAGACAGTGGCTACAGCCAGGACCTCAAAGGCTTCTTGACCCATGTGTCCGGGGCCCAGGCTGGGGAGACTCAAACAGTTGAGGGCTGGGACAGCTGGGGATCCTCAGGCAATCCTTGCTCTTTCAAAAGTTTATTTATTTTGTTGCTGTATAATACTCTGTTTTAGGGCTTCCCTGATAGCTCAGTTGGTAAAGAATCCGCCTGCTATGCAGGAGACTCTGGTTCCATTCCTGGGTCGGGAAGATTTGCTGAAGAAGTGATAGGCTACCCACTCCAGTGTTCTTGGGCTCAGCTGGTAAAGAATCCACCTGCTATGCGGGAGACCTAGGTTTGATCCCTGGGTTGGGAAGATCCCCTGGAGAAGGGAAAGGCTACCCACTCCAGTATTCTGGCCTGGAGAAATCCATGGACTATAGTCCATGGGGTCACAAAGAGTTGGACACGACTGAGCAACTTTCACTTCACTTCACTTCACTTCACTCTGTTGTGTGAATATACCACAATCTATTTATCCATTCCACTACTGATGGGTGTTAAGGTAGTTTCTAGCTTGGGGCAATTATGAATAGTGCTACTATGAACATTCTTCACCTTGTCTTTTGGTGCACATACATACACATTTGCTGGTATATGCTGGAATTACTGAGGCATATGTTCAACTATTATAGTAGATACTGCCAAACACTTCCTAGGTGATTGTACCAATTAATATTCCCACTAACAGTTTATGAGTGTTCTGGTTGTTTCACATCCTCCCCAATAGTTGGCATCATCTTTTTTTTTTTTTTTTTTTTTGCCACTTGGCTGTATGTAGCAGCACATCATTCTGGCTCTAATTTTTATTTTCCTGGTGAATGATTAGGGTGAGTATCTTTTCATGTTTTTCTTAGCCATGCAGATATCCTCTCCTGTGAAGTGTCTACTCCAGTTCTTGTCCATTTCTCTCTATGCTTTTCTCATCAACTTTAAGGAATTCTTTAAATATTCAAGTTAAAAGCCCTTTGTTGCTTAGATATTCAAGTGTATTCTCCCAATTATTTTCTCTAAATAATGTCTTTTGATGAAAATAAGTTCTTAATTTCTATGTAGTAATTTATGAGTCTTTTACTCCATCATTAATGCTTTCTGTGTCATGTTTAAGAAAACTTTTCCTGCCTTGGATTTATTCTTCTTTGTTACCTTCTGAATGTTTTATTGTTTTACATTTCACAGTTAGGTCTACAAGCAACCTGCATTTGATTTTTGTGTATGGTATAAAATAAGGATCAAATTTGTTATTGCCTTGTGGATATCCAATAGACAGCAGAATGGATTATCCTATCTATACTAGTATTCAGGGTCCTCTTGGTCATAAATCAAGTATCCATGTATTTGTAGGTCTCTATCTGGATCTTCTATTCTGTTCCATTAGTCTATTTTTCTACCTGTTGACAATACCATCTAGTTAATTATTGTAGCTTTATGTTTTGATATCTGGTGGTCTTCATTCTTATTCAAGTCTTGATTATTCTCTTTGTATTTCCATATAAATTTTAGAACCAGCTTATTAATAATTTCTACAAAAATATAGCTCTGTTGGAATTTTATTAGAATTATATTCACACTGTGGATTAGGTTGGGAAAGAGTTAATATCTTTATAATATTGATTTTTCAATTTATGAGCATAGTATGCTTAATTAAATTTTTTTTTCTTAACAGTGTTCTGTAGTTTTCCATACAAATATTCTTGCACAAATTTTGTTACATTTATTTCTAGGTATTTGTTGAATTTGGTGCTATTATAAATATTATTATTCAATACTTTTACTTCCTTTCATCACTGGTATACAGAAATATAATGGATTTTTGTATCTTCATCCTCCATCCAGAGATCCTGATGAATCCATTGATCAATTTATCAATTCTAATTACTAATCCATGGAGTCTTCCAGATTTTCCATAGATACATTTGTGTCACTTCTAAATAATGACAGTTTTATTTCTTCCTTCTTGACCTATACTTTCTTCCTCCACCCTCCTCCTACTCTTCCTCCTCTTTCTTTTGGTGCCTTGCTGCACTGGGTAGGACCTCAAGTGCAGGGATGAGCAGCAAGGATGGTGAGGACATTCTTCTCTCATACCTGACTGTAAGGAAAATACTTTCAGTATTTCACCATTAAGTATGACATATGCTATTAGGTTTTTATAGTATCCTGTCAGATTAAAGAAGTTCTAGTCTTAATTTTTAAAATTGTGAATGAGTATGGAATTTTATCAAATGATTTTTCTGCGTTAGTCAAGTTTATTTTTCTCTATTTTGTTAACAAACTCCAGATAAGTAAATGCTAAAACAAACTTGCATCTCTGGAACAAATCCAATTTTATTATGATATATTTTCCTCTTTATGTATATAGAGCTTGGTTTATAAATACTTTGTTTAGGAGTTTTGCATCTATGTACCTTGTTAGGTTTTAATATCAAGGTTATGCTGACTCTGTAAAAGGAGTTGGGAAACATTTTCTCTCTCTCTTTCGCCTTGTCCTTTGAAAGAGATCTTTAAACCAAAACAAGTTTTATAACTCTTTGTTCTCTCCCTATTCAGTTGCCCAGGCCCCAAACCTTGGAGTCTTTCCATCCGTTTTTTTGGCCGTGCCACACAGCTTGCAGGATCTTAGTTCCCCAACCAGAGATTGAATCCTGGCCCCTGGCAGTGAATGCACTGAGTCCTAACTACTGGATTGCCAGGGAATTCTCCTGTCTTGTTAGTTTTTTCTTCAAAATATATCCCCAGTGCAACTCACCATGTACACTGCTACCACGAAATTCAAGCTACCGTTATTTCATGGCTAGATGAACTTTAATAGATTTATTACTGGCTCCTGATTTCTGTCTGTTCTCCCCATAATCAATTCTACACAAAGTGATCATATCAACATATGTATGAAGTCTTCACTCTCTTGCTAAAAATTTCAAATGACTTCCTATTATAAATGACTTCCAGAATAAAATCTAAACTTTTTACCATGTGTTATTGGTCAGAATCAGTCTATTATGACTTAATATCATACAGATTTATGGCTCCTAAAGTCTACTGAGAATCTGTATGACTCATCAGGGCAACTGTCTTGATATTGCAATTCAGTGATCCAATTTACTTAGACCTTCTGGCTCTGTCCACTGAATAAAGAAGTGGTTTGACGTTTCTGTCTGGCTCTTTGATGCTTTGGCCCCAAAATGACACAAGTCCTTCTGCCCTCAGTCCATTGACTAGAACTAGTCACATGGACCTTCTTAATTAACTCTGTGCTTTGCTAATTAAAGGAATTGTGAAATATGGGAAAGCAAAAGAAATACCTGGCTGATGAATGTTACTCTTTTAGCCACTTATGACCCATAAGGTCTCACCTGCCTGCCTGTCTCTCCAGCCATGCTTCATTCCGCTCTCTTTCTCACTCATGTTTCAGCCACAGTACACTTTTGGGTGCTCCTCATGCACACCCAGCTCCTTTCTATATGAGGATCTTTGCAGTTTTTCTTTCTCTCTGCAATGCTTTCAATCATAGTTTCTCCTGGCTACTAATTCTGGTCATCCAATTCTCAGCCCAATGTCACCATCCCAGCTAAGACACCTGCCTCACCTCACCATAACCTTCTGTCTTCTTGCCTTGTTGTCATCTTCAGAGCCCTATTTCCTCTTTCCTCACTTTTTAGGATTCCAATTATGTGCTTTGTAGAACATTTCAGTGTGTTCTATAGAGCTCTTCTGTTCTTTTCTCATTTTTTTTTCTAAAATTATGCTGTGCATTTATTTTCTTTCTTGTTGGATTTCTGTCTCTTCCACGTACATTTCACAATAGAAGCCTCTTGTCAGTCTTACAAATCTAACCACTCTCTTGCCAATCCTTGAGGGTTGTTGTAGGCAGTGAGTGAAGTAATAAACAGACAACAGAAAAGCTCATTGTACACTGTAAATTGAGACTAAAAAATGTCACCTGGAGGGTAGGGCACCCTCTGCAAGCTGGGGTCCTGCCCAGGTAGGGCTGTAGTTACACACTTGTGGTACATAACAGAGGTTCCTCTAGATGGAGACCTCTTCAAAAAAAAAAAAAAAGAAAATTGTGACTGTGCTGGGTCTTCATTGCTTCTGCATGGGCTTTCTCTAATTGTGGCAAGTGGAGGCTCCTCTTCATTCCTATGTGCAGGCTTCTCATTGCGGTGGCTTCTCTTGTTGCAGAGCACAGGCTCTAAGTGCACAGGCTTCAGGAATTGTGGTGCACGGACTTGTGGCGGGTGGAATCTTCCCAGGCCAGGGACTGAACCCATGTCTCTTGCATTGGCAGGCAGGTTCTTATCCACTGTGCTACCAGGGAAGTCCTGGGGACCTCTTTTAACGGGTGTTTGTTTTTAAAAGGATCAGACTTTGATGTCATAGAAGTTGTGTTTTTATTATCTAATGTCACATGTAATGGCAAAAGACATTTGGATTCCAATAAGGGTTATAGATAAATTTATAGATTGAAAAAATTAACCAAAATAGTATCTTTATCTGTTTGAAACAATGTTGCATACATGTATGTACAAAGCATTTTATTTATTCAGTCTCCATAAAATTATTGACATGATATGGATTTGTGAACCTTTTACAATAAGCCCATGCTAGAGATCCACACATGTATTAAAAAAAATCTGGATCACAACTTCATATACTCAGGAATAAAGCCTGACATATACTCAGATTTGCTCTAAGGAGAGGATAGTAAGTATTCTTTTATCCCATTAACACTTATTAAATATCAACTGCTGTCAAACACTATTCTTGATACCCCCTGCTTTGCTGGATGAATCACTCATGGTCTCTGCCCTGAAGGAGCTCCAGATCTAGAAAAGAAGAGACATGAGCTTTAGGCACCTCCCCCATCTCTACCATAGCCTTACTAAGTCAAGCTCCCTGAGCCTGACTCCTTTGAGGATTAATCTTCCCAGATTTCTCAGTCCCTTGTATAAATAGGCTTCCTGTGATGCATACTAGTTTAAGGTGAAGCTATAGCCCTGATACATAGACAAATAAACGCTATGCCAGTCCTTTGTGGAAAGCCTTAACATGAGTGGTTGAAACCACTACAAGAGCTATAACAGTTCAGCAGGTGTTACTTCCCATTTCTGGGATTGGGAAGGGTTCACAGCAAAGTTGATTTTAAGCTGTGTCTTAAAAGCTAGAGAAAGGAAGGCAAAAACAGAAGCAATTCAGGTAAAAAATGCATGTAAGTCAAAGTCTGTGGACTGGATGTACAAGGAAGGCATGCTTGCAGAAGAGAAGCAATAGCTCTCAGTGACCGGCTGTGGAATCCAAACTCCACAAGGCAGTGGGACGTGGACCTGGAAATGGTATTTTCAAAGCAGCATGGAGGGAGATTGTGTTCAGGGCACCCCGTGGGGTCTGGCAGAGTGTAGCTGTTTCTCAAATATTCATGTTTTGAGGGACTTGAGAAAACAAAGCCAGGAGAATAGTCAAGGCCGCTGAAATGGTCACTGGGTTGTGAGGTACTGTTAGCAAACACATGTCTGTGTGCTTGATACACAGCGAGACCAAACGGTTAAAAAAAAGTTGGAGTTTGGAGTAGAGAAAGGTTTATTGAAGGGCCATACAAGGAGACGGCGGGTGGCTCATGCCTTAAGACCCCTAAACTCCCAGAAAGCTTTCAGCAAAGCCCTTTTCTAGGAAAGGTAGGGGAGGGATGTGGTTAGTTGTTGCAAACTTCTTGGCGTCTGATAAATTGTTCTTGAGGTCAGGTCACAGTCAGATAATGATGTTTCTGTAAATCTCCACCAAACAAACATTACTTTCTGTTTTGACTAGAAAGAACAAAATCCCAAGGTTCAGCTTTTACCCTCTGAGGTCCAGGCTCTGGCTAAAAGTAGCAGGTCTCTGCGGGGCTAGTTACCCTGCTGGGAGCATTGGTCCAGCACCCAGTCTGGGTCCTCATGCCTGTGCCCAGGCCTGGCTGATGAGGCAGATCTCAGCTGGCAGCACCCTCAGGGCCAGGTCCCAGACCCTGCACAGCCATCATCACTGAGGAAACAAGGTACCCAGGACCCAGCCAGTCCTCAGGCTTTCATTTAAACTGGAGAGAATTACTTGCATAGGATCACTAGGAATATATATTGTAGCAAATACCAATCAGGTTAATTCCTAGCTCACAACAATTGCCCTTCTTTGAGAAGGGCAACCACAGAGGTGGAGCTGAAGTAACGATGTGCAGTGTCCTTGCAACTTAATCCTGGCCTCTGGCCACCTCCTAGGGGTAGATAGCTGATCTCAGCTATACCAATTTTTGAAACTTGGAGAGAATGAAGTTGGTTGAAGCTGTTACCTTAACAGCAGTATCCATATACTTCAGGTGCTGAGGCCTCCATGGACTGACCCACGGAGACTGTCGTCACCATTAGGTAACGGAGCTGGGTCTGGGCCTAGCCAGTGGGCCACTATGGTGAGGGATCTGGAGCTCTGTAGAACACAGACCTCAGCCTGTTCCTGGGTCCCCCAGCTAAATCCACACACCTAAGGCCTGGAGGGCCACAGAGAAAAGGCTGAGATCTACCTCCCACCACACTCTCTGCAGGGAGAGAACCACTGGAAGGCTGACTGTTGGAGGAGTAGGACCCCTAACTGTGGCACTAAGGGTCTCCCAATAATAGTCTCGAGCTAACAGCTGCACACCTGCTCCGCCCCTATTACAGTACCAGGGGCCAGAGAACGTGATGGCCGTGGGAAGAGACACCTGGGAGAGACCCTGGGGAGAACTTCCTGGGAGGGAAGTCGAGTCCATCTTAGAGATTCTGGGCCTTCTTCCCTAAATATTCTGAACACTCTGATTTCCTGTAGATGCCCTCACAAATCCTGATGACCGAAGAAATGTGAGTAATGCCCCCATCAGTTTCATTTCTAATCGTCATTGAATTTATACACTTACACGTGTCTTCTACTCAGAAATTCCCCTGGAGATCATGGGATTTCATTTCGTTTTTGGTTCACTTCTCTGATGTGAGCCTTCCCACGGGCCCTCTTCTGCATAGCACGTGATTGCCGCTGTCAACAGATAGATGCTCAGTGGCCTGGAATTGCCCTCTGTCAGCCCTGAATCCTATGCATCCCACAAGGCTGGTGCAAACATCCCCTCCCTGCCCACTCTCGCACCATTTCCCTCCAGCTCTGTCAGTATCAGTCCCCACAGGACTTGAAGATCCTGTGGGCTTGCCTTGTTCAGCCCTCCTCTCCCCCTAGGCTTCCTCTGGAGGCACCAAGGGGCCATGCAGACTCTGACCCATGGCCATGGTCTCGCGGGGCACTGGTGTTTAAGTGGCACCGATCGGAGCTTTGTTAAGTTCAGCTGCTACTCATTTCAGCTTGGGTCAGATAAAACTCTTGGGATTTTAGCACTTCTAGTTCTGCTTTCCAGTTTCCTTTTGCTTCTGTCCACTATTCAAGCCAGAACACTTTCTCTTTGACTCGCGTGTGGCTGAGGAAGGAGGTCCTTTCTGTTCGGTGTCTTGGGGCTCAGGCCTGGTGCCCCCATCTCCTGCCCTGGACAGCTTGGCCTTCATCCTCCTCCCTGAAGTGTCTGAGAGGAAAACATTGGCGACTCCTCTGTTCTCCAGTTTGGTTTCTTCTCTTCCTTGTTTCTTGTAACTGTTACCGAGCACAAGGTCTGGGTGCCTGTTGCACAGTGAGGCCAAATATACCAAAATGCAAAAATTTGGAGAAAATAAAGGTTTATTGCAGGGCCCTGCGAGGAGATGGGTGGCTTATATCTTAAAAAACCCAAACTCCCCCGAAGCTTTCAGCAAAGCCCTTTTTCTAGGAAAGGAGAGGGAGGGGCATGGTTAGTTGTAGACTTCTTTGTGTCTTTGTACCCTGGGTCAGGAAGATCCCCTGGAGAAGGAAATGGCAACCCACTCCAGTACTCTTGCCTGGAAAATTCCATGGATGGAGGAGCCTGGTGGGCTACAGTCCATGGGGTTGCAAAGAGTCCGACATGACTGAACAACTTCACTTTACTTTCACTTTTCACTTTCTTTGTCTCAGATCCTTTATTCTGGAGATCAGTCACAATCAGGTAACAATGTTCTTGTAAAACTCCACCAAACAGTCTGTTCTGACAAGGAAGGGCAAGGTCCCAAGACTCAAAGTTCACCTTCCCTGGTTAGAGAAGGTTGGTTAAGAGACCTGGTTAAGAGAAGGTTGGTTAAGAGGCCCTGGTTAAGAGAAGGTTGGGGGGGGGAGGGGGGTCACATCCCTGCGCTGGCCAGTTACCCTGCCCAGAAACATTAGTCCAGCACACAGTTGGGTCCTCCTGCCAGTGCTGAGGAAGCAGATCTCAACTGGTGGCTCCCTCAGGGTCAGGTCCCCAGACCCTGCCCAGTCATCTTCGCTGAGGGAGCCAGGCGTCCAGAACCCAAATAGCAGTTAGGAGGCCAGATCCCGCAGACTGCAGCCCATGCAGTTGGCCGCTGCTATTAGATCACAGAGGCGGGAATGGGGGCGAGGTTCACTACTACCTCAAGGCCTGGGACCAGCCAGTGTGTGTGGCCTATATAGGGCTCTAGAGCCCTGCAGGACACAGCTCTAAGCCTGTTCCGCGGACCCCTCAGCTCACCCGATGGCCTAATGCCGGGTGAGCTGGAGGGCCCCGGGGAGGCCAGGACCCACCTCTTACCTCACTTCGCTTTGGACAACCACCACCCCTCTGACCACTGGCAGGGCAGTGCTACTAACGGTTGCTCACTCTGGGGCGGGATCCACTGTGACTCCGACCAATGGCCAAGTTGCTCATTGACTGTTGGGGGTGCAGTCTACTGCGGGTGCCGACCAATGGCTAAGCGGGACCACTAATCACCGCTCGAATCTTCTGGCTTAATGGTCTCATAGCAACCGTTGCCTGGTAACAGGCTGCTGGGTAAGGCCAGCCGCAACAGCTGTGCGCTAGGGGCTGTGCACTGCCCCACTGTATTAGGTAACTTGATTCCTCACTATTCTTGGCTCCCCTTCTGTTTCTTTCCTTTCCCCCCTTCCTAATTGATTTCAACGTCTGTTTCCTTAGTCACAAACATAAACTTTTTTTTTTTAAAGCACCCTGTTTATACTGTTATTTTATCTAACCTAGTAAACTCCACTTTAATGCAACTGAATATGGATATATGTTTGAGAAGGCCTTCATTTTGTGGGTGTGTGAGCATGTGATTCCAGCTTCCAGCCTGGGATCCTCAGGCCAAGCTAAAGAAGCACCCCTAGCAGAGTCTCAGACGTCAGAGCTGCCAAGGGATGGTTTAGCCCTGGAAACCCTGAGATCCAGTGAGGGATTACGAAACCCTAGCTCTTTTCCTTCAGTGGTCAGAGTTCATCATCCCACTTCCACTATGTCTAATGCATGCTTCTTTGTTTGCAGTGATTGCACATATTTGTTTGTTTAGAGCAATGATTACTTGTTTAGATCAATGATTCCCAAATCTGACTGCATGTTATAATAAATGGAGAAGGTTTTAAAAAACGCCAATGCCATAGACAAGACAGCCCCAAGAGTTGTTAATTGTTGAAGCTGGATAGCAGGTATATGGAAATTCATTATTCTATATTTCTAATTTTACATGTGTTTGAAATGTCTCATAACAAAAATGTTTGAAATATAAAAATATAAAACAATATAAAACTGGGGCTATAGCAATCCAGTTACAGTTGAATTTTGAGGCCCCCTGGGCTTAGAATCTGTAGTTCTAAATGCTTGCCAGGGGTTCTGAGAGTTGAGATGGGGCCATGGGGGACATGAAGAGGATTGAAGGGATTATAGTAGCTGCCTCTGGACTGTAAGCTTAGGTGAAATGTCAGATGACTTCCCCTAAAGTATTTATTCCTGATTTAGATAATTGATCAAACATTCCTAGAATGGTGACTGAAGGTAACTCATGTATCACACTGTTTAGCGCAAGTATTTTTTAAAACTATTTTTATTTGTTCATTTTTGGCTGTTTGGGTCTTCACTGCTGCCCGGGCTTTTCTCTAGCTGTGGTGAGTGGGGACGACTCCCTAGCTGTGCTCGGGTTTCTCATTGCAGTGGCTTCTCTTGATGAGGAACATGGGCTTTAGGGCATGTGGGCTTCAGCAGCTGCAGCTCATGGGCTCTAGAGCGCAGGCCCAATAGTTGTGGTGCATGGGCTTAGTTGCTCCGTAGTACGTTGGATCCTTCCAGATCAGGATTGAACTCGTGTCTCCTACAACGGTAGGAGGATTCTTTACCACTGAGCCCCCAGGAAAGCCCTAGCTGAAAGTATTTTAAAGTTAATTATAGACCACCAGCACTGGCATGTGATGACTCACTTATGAGCTAATGAGTGAGTTTCTAAAGAGAATAGTCCTTTCCATTTTATTTGTATTTGCATTCTCAGCATCTAGCACATGGCCATTTTGTCATTATGAGTAAATATTTGTTAATTTTTTTTTTTTAAGAAGATGAGAATGACATAAGTAGACATTGGGTTAAGATACACTGTTAACTTAATGTAGGGTTAAGAATATGAAGCTCTGGGGCTGGATTGCCTGGGTTCAAATTTCAGCTATGCCATTTAACCTCGTCATTCACTGTCTAGTAACTTTACTGCTTGGCCCCTTACCTTGTTCATATGTTAAATAGTTTAAAAAAAGAACCTATCTCATATGTTTGTTGTAAGAGTTTAAGTATATATACTTAAACATGCCTAGGACATAGTAAGCATTCGGTTATGTTGTAGTTCTTGTTAAGAAGAAGATTGCCCTCAGAATGGTGCCTGGTACATGGTACACCATTGGCTTATAGTAAATGTTTGCTGAATGAGTGAATATTCTGGTTTTGTGATTATTTGTCTCCAGTTTTACCCATTTCACTGTACTCTCTAGATATGAAATACAGCAAAGGGTAACTTCTGAATTGAAGGTTGGGTTGAGAGTCAAAGGAAGTAGTCCTGAGGTTGTGTAGATTCAGTTTCAAGCCCAAACCAGGAAGGCTGAATGAATGCTGTGGGAGTTTTAAAGTTGAGAGGCCTGATGATTGCAAGAGAGAAGGGATGTTTCTAGTTAAGTCAGTCTGACCCCAGTGCCTTGAAGAGGGGTACCCGTATATAAGGCTGCTCTTCATAGGGTATTTACCTAGATTTCTTCCCACCTCTCCACCTTCCAGCTCTGTCTAAACTAAGAATCTGTACTGGCTTAGGCCTGGATAGACGTTAGAGATCCACACCTCAAGGCAGCAGCAAAGATTTACTTCCAGATAAACACTGTCCCTTTTTTATCTTCAAAATGTTATTAAAGCTCACACTCACATGTAATGAAGAGCCATTTAAATTTATCAAAACCCAGTAGAAGTGCCCAAGTTTGGAAGTACAATATAAATGGGAGAATTTCTATGCTTTCCTCTAGTGGCTAACAGCTTTGGGAAATTCCCTTAACCTTTTTGGATCTTGGTTTCCTCCTCTGACACTCTGTGGCTTGATGACTAATGTGAAAAGTTATTTAAAGAACATAATAATGATAATTATAGTGAATCAACTCATCAGGGGCTAAGGATTTCTTTTGCTAAAGAATAAGAAAGAAATCAAGGAAAAGAGATAAGAATTTAGTCACAAAGTTCTGGAAGTCTAGATTAATAAGTTAAGTGAAAGTGAAGTCGCTCAGTCGTGTCTGACTCTTTGTGACCGCATGGACGGTAGCCTACCAGGATCCTCCCTCCGTGGGATTCTCCAGGCAAGAGTTCTGGAGTGGGTTGCCATTTCCCTCTCCAGGGGATCTTCCCGACCCAGGGATTGAACCAGGGTCTCCCACATTGTAGGCAGACACTCTAACCTCTGAGCCACCAGGGAAGCCATGAAACCGATATTCTAAGGACATCAGTGAAAATAATGGAGCAGGAAACTGATAAGTTTAAAAAGAGTTTGTAGAAGAGTTATCGGCCCAGGTAAATAGAATGGACTAGAGGAGAAAGAAGCTGGGGGAAAAGAGGCTAGTTTGAGTTTGGTGTCAGATCCAGGTCTTACCACATATCTGAGGGAACAGACAGGAGGGGACAGGTAACAGACAATTTTTTAAGAAACAGATTTTTTTTTTTTAAATTTTAGCAAGCGCTATGATGTTCTGAGTCAAAGATGACTCAGACCTCAAGCCTGGAGATTGGCTGATGGTGGTGGCTATTACACTAAGGAGAGGAAGAATAACTTTGGGGGAGATGTTGATTTGATTTTGCATGAGTAGAGTTTGGGTTGCTGTCAAGATACTGAATGGCCACAAAAATTAAACAGTATGGTTTCATAAATAAGAGGGTAAATACTGAGGATCAGGGGGGATTTCAAGGCCTTCAAACGGGCATGGAAACACTCAGGTACAGCAATGTTCCCATCACCTCTAAACTCTCCTCTGGAAGGAGGAAGCCATCTCTTCTGGAGAAGAGGCAGGACTGAGATGATCACCACTGGGCTTGGATATGCTCAAAAGTGAGGTCAGAGGTGTGTTTAAGGCTAGGGAAAGCAGTACATCACTTTCAGAATGTCACTCAACAAGGAGATCAAGGACTGGATGAGAATGCAATTTGGAAAGAGTTGTATTTATATGTTGTGTCCTTTATTTGCACAACCAGAGCTTCCCTCTGCAGAGATTTTTAAAGGTTAAAGTGTAACAATGGCAGGTGAAATTTTAAAACAAGTTGAATAAATGAAGGCCGTTCCTAAAACTTATGAAAAGACACCAACCTTTAGAGTCAAGCCTCTCTGTGCCTTATCCTCTCTCTTTGCCTTTGTCTGTATCCTTAGAGCATTATCTTTAATTAAAAGAGCTTTTATTGCATGCTTACGATGTGGAAGTCACAGAGAAAGAGAAAACATAGCCTGATCAACATGGAATAAGCTATTCACCACCACTGCAAGGCTGCACAGATACCAACTGCAATGACCTGTGAGTGGCTGGGCTTCCCAGAGGAGAGAGCTGGAAGTGGACCCAGAATGACTGGCAGTCTGAATGGAGGTAGCCCCAGCTGCAAAGCCTCGGAGAAGGCATTGTCCACAGTATCTTTTAGGGGATACTGGCTTAAGCATACTTGGGGAAATGGCAAGTAATTTTAGTTAGATAGAATGGGGCCAGACTGAGGAGATCTTTGTTTAGAGACATTGGTTAAGACATCTAAGTACTAGAAACCAACTGAGCAAGTTTTTATGTACAACTGTATAATGTGGTGTTTAGAGCCCAGATGACAGACAGCTTGGTGTGAATCCTGAACCTAGTTGTCTAACCATGGGCAAGCTGTTTAATTTTCCTGTCCCTCAGTTTTCTTATGTGTAAAATGAAGTAATATGTACACTTGTTGGGAGGATTATATAAGATAATCTATATAAAGGGATTAGAATGCTAAATGATTAGGGAGTTTTAGCTTTTCACTTTCTCTTTCGTAACTTTTAATATTAGTTGAATCTGGGGACTTCTCAGATGGTCCAGTGACTAAGACTCCATGTTCCCAATGCACAGGGCTTGGTCAGAGAAGTAGATCCCGCATGCTGCATTGAAGATCAAAGATCCCACGTACCTAAGACTTAGCACAGCCAAATAAATATTTTTTTAAATTAGTTGAATTTTATAACCATAAAAACAATAGCCTTTATTTTTAAAAGTTCATCACGGCTCACCTATAGGAAATTTCACTGCTCTGAGGACTACTGTGTCTAAATGAATGTCATTTTTAAAAGATAATAACATTTCAGGCCCTATTCTTCTGAAGGAAAGAGCATTATTCCAATTTCACGGATGGCCAACTAGTTGCCAACT
The DNA here is from genome assembly GCA_006410875.1 of Neotragus pygmaeus. Taxonomy (NCBI): domain Eukaryota; kingdom Metazoa; phylum Chordata; class Mammalia; order Artiodactyla; family Bovidae; genus Neotragus; species Neotragus pygmaeus. The sequence goes on along the minus strand of SJYV01016911.1, from coordinate 347,878 downwards.
TGGAAAGTGTTGAACACCACATGGTAACTCCAGAGGAGAAATTTGGTGATTTGGGTTACTGATCTTAGGTGAAGCAATTACCTGAATAAGCAGTTGCACAGAAACTATTTCTTTCAACCATTGTCAGAATGTATGTGAATTGATATGACATTTTTGGAAAGTAATCCCGCACTACTAAACTTTTGCTGTATCTGTTGACCCAGCTATTCTCACCAAAGAAATATATCATATAGAAATAAATTTACAAAAATACTTATTGCAGCATCATTTATAATTGGAGAAAACTGGAAACAGCCTTAATATTCATCTCAAGAAAGTGGCTGGCTAAATTATGGTATGACCTTGCTCTGGAATATATATATCCAGGGAATAAATTAAGTCTATGTATGGCCCAGGAGGAATATTTATGATATATTGTGAATAACAAAGGAAAATTACAGAATGATGTGTGTGCTATGATTTCATCTTTGTTAAAAAACAAAAAAAGTCCAACAATCGTGTGTATATATATTCGTATTGATGTGGAAAGATGTATAGAACATACATCAAGCTATTGACACTCATTACCTTGGGGTCATGGAAACCATAAAGTGTGTCTACAATCTGACTTGTCAAAATGAACATGTATTACTTTGGGGTGAACGTAACAGGAAGACCAAGGTTGAAAAGAAATCACTCAACTGCTTTAAATCAACTACGTATTCAGACCTTGAGTTATAATCTTGCTTTTGAAAGACTTCGCTGGGTAACTGGGGTCTTTATTCAGTACTCACTAGATAATCCCAAAGAGAAGGTTAGAAGATGATGGGTACATGTATTCTCTCCAGTAACCAGAAAGCAGAGACTCTTAAAATTAGAGGTCAGGAAGTTTGATGTTGATTCCCAGCAAAGAATAATTCACTAAAAAATTTGCTGGCATGTATTTAGATAATAAAGTAGCAATTATTAGGAGCCTGCATTTCCATGAATTAAGTCATGCTAAAGTTAAATTAATCATATTTTAATCAAGGTATTGTTGTGCATATAAAGAATTGAAACTTTTATCATAATATGTAAGTACCAAGGTAAACATGAGTTAGAAATATATGCAAAAGTCCAGAGTATTGATTGATCTTAATTACATTTGATTAAGATCAATCAATTTGTTGATTTCAATTTGTTATCTCTGCTTCCCTGGTGGTTCAGTTGGTAAAGGAGGAGACCTGAGTTTGATCCCTGGGTTGGGAAGATCTCCTGGAGAAAGGAATGGCAACCCACTCCAGTATTCTTGCCTGGAGAATTCCATGGACAGGTGAGCCTGGGGAGCTACAGTCCATGGGGTCGCAAAGAATCAGAGACAGCTGAGCAACTAACACAGAAGTAGGCCTCTACCTTTGGCCTCCTTTCAAGTTCTTAGCTATAGATATAGAAAAGAAGTCTATAAAAAATGTCATATATATCTACATACAGATATAAATGACATAAAGCTTAGAGGGAGTGCTAAGTATTCTTTAAGATAAGGTTAGGATGTGAAAATTTTCTGATGGGCTGGAGAGACTACAATAATAATATGTGAAGGAATTCCATTACATGGAAAGTTCATTCGGGTTCAAAAAATTAACTCCACAAGAAAGCAAGCAGTCTGGATCAATACAGATTTTTAAACTCTGAAGACCGGTAGGTAACCCTCAAGCAACTCTTGGGTGACGCAATGGAGGATTAACAAAGAACAAATGAACCATGCGCCTCTGGTGTACTGTCGGGGGAAAAGCCTAGTAAATGGAGCCCACTCTGGGGACTGCATTCTGAACATACTCAGAATAGTGGCCAGAGAAAAGAAGCCTCCAGAATTAATGTTTTTAGTGTCACATAAGTATAGGGGCCGATTCCTGAATTAGAGACATCACTTTGCCTATAAAGGGCTGTATATGGTTTTTCCAGTGGTCAAGTATGGATGTGAGAGTTGTATCATAAAGAAGGCTGAGTGCCAAGAATTGATGCTTTTGAACTGTGGTGTTGGAGAAGATGCTTGAGAGTCCCTTGGACTGCAAGGAGATCAAACCAGCCAATCCTAAATGAAATTAACTCTGAATATCCATTGGAAGGACTGATGCTGAAGCTGAAACTCCAATACTTTGGGCATTTGATTCGAAGAGCTGATTCATTGGACAAGACCCCCGATTCTGGGAAAGATTCAAGGCAAAAGGAGAAGGGGGCAAAAGAGGATAAGATGGTTAGATAGCATCAGTGACTCAATGGACATGAATTTGAGCAAACTCCAGGAGACAGTGAAGGACAGGGAAGCCTGGGATGCTGTAGTTCACAGTGTCACAGAATCCGATCCAACTTAGCAACTGAACAACAGTCTCTGTTCATGAAACCCTGTCTCAGTGGGAGTTGGGAGTGACATGGGTATGAATGAGAGACCCACACTCTGCCTTTGCCCTGCCATCAAGCACATTGTTACCGCTGCCCTTTTCTTAACTCCACACACATCCCACATATGTAAAGCCAGGTTTCCTAGAGCATAGACAGTGTAGTTTAAGGTAGCACATAGATCCAGCATTAAATAACATCAGATCTCATGGTGAATTTGCCAGTTACGCTCTAAATTTCTTTCAGTCCACTGATTGTATACACAGAAGAAAGTCTCTGGTGTTGATAAGTTTTTGACATTTCTCTCACACTTGCTAATTTTTTCTTTTTAATAAGAATAAAGCAGGCCTGGGGCATAGAGCCTTCAGCAAGCCACAGGAGCTAGTTGGAGTTTTTAAACACTGTTATGTTCTTGTATTTATTTTTATAAGGGAAACTGGCTTTCCATGTATGGTAATGATCTAGTTTCTAATGTGGAGCAAAATAAAATGTGAGAGTCTAACAGTGCTTTAAAGTAAGAGAACAGGAAATACAGCCTCATTCAGTTCAGAGTAGGTCTGTCTCTAGGAAGGTTGTTTTTTTTTTTTTTCCCCTCCCTAAAACCTTATTTAATACACATGCCAAAAAGGATAGTTTTGTAAAACCTTTTTAAAATTAGAAATTAAGTACGCTGTGATCACTTCTGGCCTTTCCATTTCTAGGTTCAGCACAGGGCATTTGGGACAGTCCCTAAATTCAGCTTTCCACTCAGCCACACTGGCGTTTGCTCTGCTTTCTGCCTCCACCCTTTCCTCCAGGGAGGTTCTTGCTGGGACCTGGGTGGAGTTAAAAAAAAAGGGAAGAATAAAAAGAAACAAGGGTTTGGGTTTTGAGGGGGAAAAAACCTCTTAAGTCCATATATTGAAGAAGATTTTTCAAGTATGTTGTTCTACTGACTGGGGTGGACAATGCTGAAAACAAAGTGTGTCTGTGAGCATTCACACTGTATCACTTGGCCTTTGGACAAGGGCTGAAGCTCTCTCTCCTGATGACCTAGGTGACTTAGCCCGGATGCAGCTGCAGCCTGTTGCTTGCATCATTTGCCCAGCCTCTATTGTGGAGAGTGAATTGGCAAGTCAGCAGTTTCCTTTCAAAGCCCATTTATTTAGTTTGGTTTTTTTTTTTTTGTCTCAAACACTGTATGTATGCCCACATTCTTAGCAGCATTATTCACAATAGCCAAAAGGTGGAAGCAATCCAAGTGTCCACTGATGAATGAAACAATAAACAAAATGTTTGTACACACAATAAAATATTATTCACCCTTGAGAAGGAAGGAAATTCTGACACATACTGCAATATGGATGAACCATGGAAACATTATAAGTAAAACAGGCCAGATACAAAAGTATAAATATTGAATGATTGCATCAGGTATTCTAGAAGAGTAGAATTCATAGAGACAAACATTAGAATGGTGGTTACCAGCATTTGAGGGGAGCGGCAAATGGGGACTTATTGGTTAATGGGGACAAAGTTTCAGTCCTAGATGATGAAAAATTTCTGGAGATGGATAGTGGTAATGGCTGCACAACAATGTGGATGTGCTTAATACTACTTAAATTATACACTTTAAAATGGTCAAAATTATTACTAAGACTTAAGCCAAACCCAGGTGGCTCAGTGGTTAAGAATCCGCCTGCCAGTGCAGGAGCCGCAGGAGGTGCGGTTCCGATCCCCGAGCTGGGAAGATCCCCTGCTCCTCCCACTCCGCTTTCTTTTCTTACCTGGAGAATCCCATGGACAAAGGAGCCTGGAGGGCTGCAGTCCAGGGGCTCTCAAAGAGTTGGACATGACTGGAGCAACTGAGCACGCATACAACACAGACAGAACCGCTCAGTACAGAGGGACCCAGGAGTACCTGGCTGTGGAGAAGGCCGTGAAGGCGCACGCCATGTCTCTCTGTTCCCACGGCCATCCCAGCCATTCCCACCTCTGCTCAGTTTTAAACCCCGGGGCCACATGAACGCGCCTCTTGCCTTCCAGCTTCTGGCTGGAGTCACTCAGTGGGAGCACCAACAGGAGAATGAGGGAAGAAAGAAGACTGAGGATGGAGACTCTGTTTACCTGGTTCCCTCTCTGCAGGATTGCTGCCCCCTCACTGTCCCTTGACCAGAGGTCCTGCAGATCTGTCTGTCTCTAGACTCTGGTGCTTCCTCCTCTGGCCTCTTCAGACATAGAACACAGCAGCTCCCACTGCCCCCAGCCCCAGAGAACTTGCACTGGCCCTTCCGATTTCCTCACTTCCTGCTAACATCTTTGTAAACAGTCCTCTTAATAAATTCTCAAATTACACAATTTGAGTGTAGCTATGGCTTGATATGAGGTTATTTATAAAGATCAAAGTTTTAGAAACACTGACCCAAAGAAATCCACCTATATTTCCCAAAGATTGCTCTGAGCTACCTAAACCTCCCAGAAACTCAGAGAAGGCAATGGTAAGAGATGGTGAATGGTATCATCTTCCTCCCCAGCCTCCATTCCCTCTTTTATAACAAGCACTTCTTTTCAGTTGCTATTTTAATGTTTTCTAATGTTTTCTCCAATCCTGTATATTGTAAATCACATTTTTGTACATACAGAATTTCATTCCAATAAAACAATTGAATGATTCAGATATTCCATAGTTTTATTTGAAAAAAAAAAATTCTCCTGTATATGTTTCTATTGAATCCCAGGTACAGCTGTCCAAGCATATGGGGCAATTGCAGTTAAGCATGAATAGGAAGGTTAAAATGGTATCTTTGTAAAACTCTTTCAACTGACAATGGAGATAAAGCTCTGTAAAATGAGCCCTCTCTCTCCCCTCTAAGGTGGCTAATTATGGAGAAAGTAAACAAGGCTTCTGCATTCTTTCTTAGTCTTAATGGTTAAAATAAATTGAATGCCCATCATCCCCGACTCCCAATCCAGGGGGATGTATCCTGCCCGTATACTATATACAGGTTATTTTCAGGTCATGAGACACAGTCTCACTTGCTTGTAAGTTCATTGGCTCAGGTAAGCAGACCATATTTTTGCTGCAAAAGAAGAGAAACAAGAGGGTGTGTGCTCAGGGCAGGTTCCTGGCTGGTCCGGAGAGAAGGTTCAGAATTGTGAGACCTTGTGTTTCACTGACGTCAGGTCTACAATCATCTCTGGGACGATTACTACAGGAGTCCACTCCTGTCCTCCAAGGGCCAGGTGTGGTAAGACATACTCTAAATGCCTGCTAGAGGTGGTGCAAAAGGGACAAGAACTCCGTATTCACAACGATGACTGTGACCAGCAGAGGCTGAAGAAGGGGAAATATGGAATCTTTGTTTCAATAAAATTTTACAGAGTAAACTAAATAGAACAGATACATAAAACATATATATCAGATAAAATGGAGTTCCTTATATTAAAGTGGGAATGGGGAATTAAAGTCCACCCTCTTTGGCTTCTTAGCATCCCAACCCAAGATGGCCCTGCGGGAGGTTCAGGACACCCTGGGTCTCTGTCATCTCCCCATCGAGGAAGCTTATCCTCATGATGAAATTGCATCTCAGCAAGTGTCACATCTGGTTTGGGGTGGGGTGGATCTGGGGCTTACTTGTCATTGACAGGCAGAGGAGCGGTGCAGAACCTCCCGGTGATGGTCGTCTGGTCTTTTTTCCAAACCCGGTGGGAAGCCTTAAGCTTGAGCTTCACCTGGTTTACCTGGCACTGAGGGCTGGGGTGAGCTAGGACTCCTTTCCCGACACGCTGCTGTTTAGGTCTGGAAGGGAAAGGGAAAGGAACTCACTGTCACACGTCTGGCCTTGGCCTCCCTTGGCTCCCATGGGCTCTGTGGGTAGCCTGGTCAGTTAGTTCCTGGGAGGTGGGCACACAGTCCTCTGCATCATCCTTACCAGCACCTTGCCCACACCCCACAGCTTTGAACATGAAGCAAAAAATAGATGCTTTTTTTTTAAAGTAAACAGGTGGACCCTGCAGCAAAACAGTAGCTCCAGGATTTACACATCAGGATAAGTGTCCTAGCTAGTGATGATCTAAATTCAGGTTAGTGAAGATATTTACTCTCAGGTCAGAGGCCTCTTCCAGGATGTTGAGTTCTAAGAATTTTGCTTGAAGACTACTCTGTCTATTCAGACTGAGTATGAACGTGTGAAAGTGTGAAAGTGAAGTCGCTCAGTCATGTCTGACTCTTTGCGACCCCGTGGACTGTAGCCAACCACGCTCCTCTGTCCATGGGATTTTCCAGGCAAGAGTAATAGGCCTTGAGGCCAATCAGAGCTGGGGTGGAGTCCAGGTGTGGTCTCCTTCCGGCTGTGGCTTTGGTGTCACCCAGCCCTAGGTCTGAGGCTCAGCCCCTGCTCCCTGCGCCCTGCCCTGAGCTGCCCCTCAGGGGCAGGCTCCTCTGGGCTCAGAAAGAGGGACCATGAGAAAGAGGGAGCTCCCAAGGGTGCTGCTTTCCCCTCAGAATGCCATCGGGTATTGTCTAAGCCGAGCATGATTCCCTTTCCTTTCTGGCCTCTGCGTGCTGAGGAAGTGTCTTCTGTGTGTACTTTCTAACCCAGGGCTAATCATATAGTTTGTTTTGTCCTTTTGAGGAAGATCCCATAAAACTTTGTATAAAAGCTATTCCATTGTTTTTCTTTTGATTTCAAAAGTGTTTATTTCAGAGGAAAAATAACAAAACTGTTCACTTTAAGAGGCTGCTTGGATGGAAAGCTTGGAAACTGGAAGGACTAGTTGTGGTGGCCTGGGGACTTGACCTGGGTCCATTTTCTAACTGGAAGGAAATCTTGGGGTTTCACAAATTTATAAAAAGTAGGGGAAAGACCACGCATAAACCCCCTTCCCTTCTGTTCAATTTCTGTTCTGCAAGAGGAAACAAAACCTAAGGAATTGAAGTAATCATGTTCTTCAAAACAGTAATGCAAGTCTCTTTGGGGAGAAGAAGAAGAAATCTTTGGATATCCATTCCAATTACTCAGGAAGCTTCTCAAAGTGTAGGAGGTGAGCCCATGCCTGGAGATTCTGTGACTGGTCTGGGCCAGGGGTTGCTGTCAGCAATCTTTAAAGCTCTCCAGGTGATTCTAACAATCAGCCAGAGTCATTATCATGATTCCTGCAAATGTTGGCTCATCTACCCAACAGCGAGGTGGGCTGGAGAGGTGATAGAAACCCACTTGTAGAAGTTAACATGATCTTGAACTGACCTAATGAAAATTACTCAGCTGTATAATCTGCAAGGCTTACGTGGGTGCGTCTGTGTGGGGGTCCTGACTGCCTGCTGTCTTGTGCTGTGTGGCCTGGAAGAGTTGGAACCCCGCCTGGTGGCAGAGTGTTTGGTAGTCCAGACATGCACTCCTCCAAGAGGAAACTCATCTTCCCTGACAGCACAGGGAATGTGCATCCCTGAAGCCCGAGAAGTGTTTCCGAACCCAGATCTGATCCTGTTGCTCTCCTGTTTAAAATTTCCAGCAGCTCTCCAAACTGCTCTCAGGATAAAACCCCAAGTCCCTCCTCTGTCCTCCAGGGGTGGCACGTCTGGCCCTGACTAGACCCCCCAGCCTCTTGTCCCCATGCCTGATACCACTGCCTCCAAGGTCACATCTCACGAACCCATGGTTTGGGGGGAAGGATCCTCCAAAACCTCCAAAACTCTACTCAAACATTGTTTCTCCACACTTTCTCCATCTTCTTTGTTCTCACAGCCCCTGTCACTGCTGACAATTGTGCATTTGCACGTATGGGCACTGATCACACCCCTGTTTGCACTGCGCCCCTCCTGCTGGAAGCTACATTCCTCAGGCTCCCAGACATGAGTGGAAGGCTGCTTCAGGCAGTGATTCTGAGCTCCTGCCAATCACTTACCCTTCCCACCCCCCATCCCTACTTGGTTCTACCAGCACCACTTGGCCTTGTCCCTGTGGCCCTGGAGTGGGAATGACTCCTGTTGCTGAGCTCTGCATTGCTTCCCCATCCTCTGTTGGGTCTTCAGTTCTCCCAACATATTTGTAATTAGCTCCTTGTGTTAAATTCCTTCTGTTGGACTGCCTGGCGTGGGCTCTAGTTTCCAGACTAAACCTTGACTGAGGCAGAGATTTATCTGGTTAGTCTGCCTCCAGCTGCTTGCGAGTAACGAATCAACGGCTTTTTAAAGAAACATGCACCACAGCTGCGGAGTTGCTGTGCCCTGCCAGGCTTGCAGCTCCCTAGAGTTGAGGCTCTCTGCCCGCTTGCCTCACGCCTGGTCCCACCAGCTGCTTGGCTCAAGTGTGACTCCACAAACAAGGAAAATCAGCCCCAGTTCCAGGGACTGGCACCACTGGACATCAACCCCGCTGGCCCTTACCTGGTACTCCCTGGCTAAGTTACCCTCTGCTTGGGAGTCTTCTCTGGTAACCCACTCTGATATCCCCCCTCCCCACTCCCCCCATCCCTTCACCCAGGAGCAGGGACTTCCCAGGTTCTCACCAGCCCTGCTTAGGCCAATGGCCAAGGTCCTCCTACTTGCTGGCATCTCTGATGCCCCTGCCTGGATTCCTGACACAACGTCCTGTCAGGGACCTAGTTCCCACATTCTCACCCCCTGTTAGGATGTTCCCTTACTGCTGCCTGCCTGCTATTGTCTGAATACACTCTTCTTGGGCCCAGTACTCATTCTGAATCTGGCACAGTTGCCTGGCATGTGTCTGTGGGTCCATCTGCGGTAGGTGCCACCCCCACCCCCACCCCTGGCCCAGTTGGCTCCGCCCACCCCTCAGTGACCACACAGAGCATGTCCTGGAATGCGTGTATGTAACTAGAAGGAGAGAAACCAGCCAGGCGGGACACTTACGTACATGGTGATCTTGACTGAGGAGGTGACACTGCTGCTCAGGAAAGTGACCGTGATGCAGGTGTCCTTGTTTCTTGGCTCCTGCAAGTGAAACTCCACGAGGCTGTGATGCACTGGGAAACCAAAGCAGAGCAGACAACTGGGCCAGAGGTCAGGGGTGCAGTGCATGAAAAGTCCCAGAGAGTAGCACAGCAGTCAGAACTCTCACTCTAACACTTAGCAGCTGTGTGCCGGGCGCAGTTACCTCTCGTCACAGGTTCTCAGCTTCCTCACGTCTAAATTGTGTTCAGCTGCTCAGTTGTGTCCTACTCTTTGAGACTGCATGGACTGCAGCACACCAGGCTTCCCTGTCTTTCAGTCTCCTGGAGTTTGCTCAAATTCTTGTCCTTTGAGTCGGTGATGCTATCTTAACTATATCATCCTCTGTCCCCAAGTGTAAATTGGGATAACAAAATTACATACCTCACAGTTCTGAATGAGAATTAAATGAGTTAATACATATAAAGTCCTTAGACAGTGTCTGTGCCTCTGAATCATTCGATACATGATAGTTTTTATTATTACTTGTAATCCTAGAAGGTGCCTCTCCTCTCTGGCAACATTATCCTGATGGTGTGATTCTGAAAACCAAACAGTGTCTATCTTATACTAAATAATTAACTCGTAAAATATAGCAATGCCCCTCCCCCCTAGCATGCACACAGTGTCAGGAAATCCACCATGTGTGCAGGAGATGACTGTGGCCTTCCCTGTGGTGGCTGGGGGCCGCCCTCCTGGGCAGCACTGAAACTGGGGCTCTCAAAGCTGGTATTGTCCACACAGACCGGGTGAGCAGCCTGGTTCATGGGATACCCCTGGGTCTGTGGTCCCTCTGTCAAGAGAGGTTAAGGAGGATTGCAGCTTCCCCAGCACCCTAGCCCTCCCTCAATAAGGGGTAAGCCCATTGGCAGCACCTGGCTGCAACTTTGGTCTCTGAGCATTTTCACAGACTCCTGTGGTGGTTGGGACATAGCTAGAGAGGTAGTCCTTCACCTCTGCCCTACCCGTTCTGTGTTCATTTGTTATGTTTTATGGGTGAATATTGGGAGGAGGGGCTAAAGTGGATTTAGGGAGACAGCCCAAGCTGAAGTAATGATGTGATCCATATGGACTCATGGGCTTAGCAACCGGACTCCTGCCAAGAACCCACAAGAACACGGGAGAGCACTGCACTCTGCCCCTCCACAGAGGGGGACAGCAACTGCCGCGTCCCCCCCGTCTCTCTTTCTTGGTTGTTTACTGTGGATGCAGAGTGTTATGTTGACGGGCAAGGGCTGGACAGGAGTGGATAATCAAAATGCAGGAAAAAAAAAAGGTCTACCTTACATAGTTTTAGGAATCTAATTCTCTGCGCTGAGTTGGATATATCACTTGACCAGCAGGTATCAGTGATCAAGACAGTTTTCTAAGGTTCTGCTTAAGGTTCTGCTTATCTCTTCTCTGATTACTCTGGAAGCCCTAGGAGGGCCAGGTCCGCTAACATTGGTGGATGGGAACTGGTAGTGAAATTCCTACCTGCCCTGGGCATGACAAGGGCAACAGCACATGAGGCCCGGAAGGCTTGCCAGGAGAACTGGATCCAAGGTGAGACCCTGCTGCTTACCAGTTGTGCTGTCTTGCCTGAGTCATCAAAGCTCTCTGTGCCTCTCTTCACATGGAATCAGTAACCCCCAACATCACCTCACAGTACGAAACGGGGTGATGGAGAGAAAACACTTTGGGTGAAATGTTGCTCTACAAGAGAATAATAGTATTTTTGGAAAAATGATTTTGGGGAGCAGATTCTCTGTCCATGCTGGCACCTGCCTGGCCGAAGCCAAGGGCGGCAGCTATCCTGGTGAGCAGTGCTGAGGCCGAGTCAGGTCAAGAGTGCTGAGGAGTGGGAGCTTGGTGCCACAATGACCTGGGAGTGGATGAGATGGATGTCAGGTGGGGTACCAGGTGGGCGACACATACCCTCCCACCAGGAGAGGAGGGGCTCATCGCTGATGCTCAGAATGGAAGGCTCAGAGGACGCAGGCCCCTCTGAGGTCTTTGAACAGACATAACCACACTTCTGGGGGAGTGGGGCGGGGATCTCACAACAAATATGAAACAGAAAAAGTCTGGTTCGGTGAACTCCCCTCAGCAGGGATCTAAAAATGCCTTCAACCTTCATGTGTGCCTCGGGCTCCTTGGCTGTCCAGACAGGGAGGAGGCACCACGAAGCTGCGCTGGAGCTGGAAGTAGAAGTGGGAAGTCGGTTCCCCGCAGCCCTGCCTCTGACCCAGACAGAGCATCCTGCCTCAGGCTGACCTCTGAGCGGCGGCAAGGACCGAAGAGTAACTGAGAAAGACGACTGAAAAGAGCAGGTTCTCGGAAGAGGGGGCAGAGATACTAGTGCGGAGGCAAGCGGTGATGGCGAGGACAGGGTAAAGATTTTGAAGTCAGAAGATCAGCGTTGAATCCTGACTTCTTCATCCTCCCACGGAGCCTTGAGCATATCACTGCTCAGGGCTGGGTTGTCAGATGAGAGGGTGGATGTGAAAAGCCCACAGCTGACCCACTTTATTCTTAAGAAGTATCCATGAATTCTCTCTAATGAAGTTACCAACACCCTCATCTCAGCTTCCAAATTTTCCTGTTGTCAGAGGGAAGGGAATTATTACTTATTGAATCCAGTCACTGTGCAGTGTTTGCCTGTGTACTATATATTTTATTTTATCCTCACAATTAATTCTTTGCAATAAGTACTGTTTGCCACATAAGTATGTAGAAGTTCAGAAAGATTAAGGAACTCCTGATCACACAGCAGGTGAATGGAGAATTTGAGAACAATTTAGGTTTGGGTGACCACAGAGCCTGAACTTCAGGCCCTCTACTACCTGGAAGGTATGGCCACAAACATCCCTCCAACACCAGCCCAGACACCAGTGATCAAAAAATCATTTAGAATTAGGGTGATCATATAATTTCCCACCCAAACCAGCATACTTCTATTCTGAACACACAATAAAGCAGACAGGACTCCAGGATAAAAAAAAAAAAAAAAAAATCCCTCCCCTGTCTCCCAGGAAGACCTTGAATCAGAGATTTCAGAGGATTCTGATCAGGAAGTGGACATCGAGGGTGATAAAGGCTATTTTAATGCTGGATGATGACCACTGACATTGGTGTGTTTGGAAAACTGGGATTTGCTGCAGGAAATCTCCTTGGATGAACCTGAAAACTATGAGAGAGAATCAATTTTCTGGTATTCTGGAAATCTAAAATATTTGGTGCACTGACTAAATAACAAACTCACGTTGAAACCTTAATTTTGACTTAAATAGTTTTATATACCGATTTTAGATTGTATAATAAAGGGACTCTTCCCTGATTAAGTTCACCCCCTTTTTTAAAAAAAAAAAAAGTTGTTTTTTCTATTTATAAAAAGTAATTTTGAACTTTTCGGTTAAATTTTTAAGTTATAACTTTAAAGATTTTAATAGGAGCTTCTTGAATGACTTTCCTATAATCGGTTTCTACATCCTACTGAATGGAAAAGCAAAGGAGCATCCCAGATCCAGAGGTTTGCCTTGGAAAGGGGGCCCACAATTCAGGCAGCCTTGGAATATTTTAAAGAAAATGTTACTTACTTATACATTACATTCTTATAGTATTGACTTAAATCCAAAGCTATCTCTGAGTTCTTGTCTGGGGGACGTATGTATCTTTTTGTCAGAAAGATATACACAATTGATAATCTTTAAATGCTTGTTTTGCACTATCACTTAGTACCTGACCTGTTTGACCGAGGTGTTAAGGGGATAGTACAGTCCAGTTCAAGCAGAGAAACTGACTCATCAGTGACTAAATTTAATCACAGATGAACTAGAAGTAGCAGGTTAATTAAATGTAAGTAGATTGTAGATATGTTTTATATTAAACAATGTTTATAATGTGTGTATATATAATTGTTCACTGTAAAAAAAAATGGCCAATTTTTTTTTTTTTAACGAGTAACTTGTCTATAAAATAAATACATTGGTGGGACGACTTTAAAAAAAAAAAAAAAATTTGGGGCCGGTGTACGGGGATGATCCAGAGAGACGTTGTGAGGTGGGAGGTGGGAGGGGGATTCGGGATTGGGAGCTTATGTACACCTGTGGTGGATTCATGTCGATGTATGGCAAACCCAACAGAGTATTGTAAAGTCAAATCAAAAAATAAATAAATTAATTAATTTAAAAAAAAAATTAGGAAGTATAGCCAACCTAGATAAGATGTAAATACCATGGGAAGGAGGATGGTTCAGCCCTTAATTTGTGTTATAGATTCTAAGACTTCCTTTTCTCATTAATCATCATTCACGATCACCGGCATCTTAGCTTCAGTGAAATGCAGTGGTTAGGAGCCACAGTAAACAGTTGAAATACATATGTGAAGGTTCAGTATTCCCCATGAACCCTGACATAAGAGGGCTGCTAGAGTGGAGACTCGCAGGGTGGGCAACGAGGAGGGGGAAATGTATGCAGGAAGAAGAAACCCAAAAGGTTCTCCCAAATACCACCCTAGAGAGAGAGCCCACACTGGAGGGCAGGATTCCATGGCGGGGTGGGAGGAATGAAGGTCAGTATACTGACCGAAAGATAAGATGCCCCCAGGTTTTTATCCAGACAATGATTTGGGCTGGCTCTGATGGGTTTGGGTTCTATCTAAGCCCAGGAGATGCTGCCCTCCACCTGTCACTTTCCATGACCTTTTTGCCCCAGTTCTTCACCTCCCACTTTGGCTACCACGCTGGGCTGGACACAGCCCAAGACGGAGCCCTGGACTCAGCAGATCAGCACACTGGCAGAGCTGAGCACGGCGTTCCTCCCCACTCACCACAATACGGAGCCACGGAAGTGGTCAGCAGGTAGACCTTCACCTCCCTGGGAAGTGGCTCTATCTTGACACCACCTTGTTCCACCAGCCCTGGAGATAAAGAAGCAAAGACAGCGGGGCCCTGAGGAGGCCATTTCAGGGTTCAGTGGCACCCAGCCTTTCAGTGATTAATTCATGCACCCGTTCATTCTACAAACAACTGTGGTGAGCCCTGGAATACAGCAACTCCATCTAGACAGGGATAAACACACAAGTAGACAGAAAATACCTTCTTCAGATTATCTAGCACACTCCCAGGGGGTATTTATATGAAATTATGAAATGATGTCTCCAACTTGCAAAACAATCTATATGACAGTTCTTTTAGTGGTATTTGTATCCTGTGCATTGGAGCACAGGAAGTGTTTGAGCTAAAGAATAATGGTTGATAAGTTGGAGAAGGGCTTTCCAAGCAGAAAGTATAGTCTGGGGAAAGGGATATTGGGTGAGGAAACATGAAAAATATTCTTGGAAGTATGAGTAGTTAGCATCCCTGAGGTGTTTAGAAAAAAGGGAAAATCTCGTGGGAGATGAGGCTGAGCAGAGAGTGTAAAGTGGTTGTTAACCATCTGGTCCATCACATGCGTGGGAAACAGTGACATATGCCTGTTGAGCAGGAAGTAACGTTGTTTTGCTTTCTTATGGGAAACCACACCTACTTTAACATTTTGTCAAGCTGATATTCATTTCATTCATATAAACAATGGCAGACTGCTGCAGTCTTGAGTGGCAGCTGGGGGATGGGAAGTGGGAGAGTGAAGGAGGGGGAGGAACCACACATTACCCAGGAGTTTTTTCTGGAACCCTTCAGGCTGGATAACCCCAGGATATTCACAACAATGATCTACACAGGGTGAGCAGAGGCTGGATCCCTCAGCCTTCCCAAGCCATTCTCTCCAGACTAGCCTGGATCCTCCAGGAATGTGTCCAGGTCAATCAGCAATTAGGAACCCCTCCAGCTGGCACGTGGCCTCACACCTCTAAGGCAGGCAATATACGCCGCTGCTGCTGCTAAGTCACTTCAGTAGTGTCCGACTCTGTGCGACCCCACAGATGGCAGCCCATTGGGCTCCGTCATCCCTGGGATTCTCCAAGCAAGAACACTGGAGTGGGTTGCCATTTCCTTCTCCAATGCATGAAAGTGAAAAGTGAAAGTGAAGTCGCTCAGTCGTGTCTGACTCAGCGACCCCATGGACTGCAGCCTACCGGGCTCCTCCATCCATGGGAGTTTCCAGGCAAGAGTACTGGAGTGGGATGCCATTGCCTTCTCCACAATGTACTCCAGCCTTAGGGATTTCCCCCACAGCACTTGGATTCAAACCTATCAGGAACTGGAGAATGGCTGGCTTAGCATGGAAGACCATGGTGCACAGACTATGGTGTGCATCAGCTCCAAGAGTGGGTGCAGGGGATCTGGACCACACTGATGCTTCTGGAGAGCATGCTGAGGTGGACTTGCGGGTCAGGGTCTCTGTGTGTGTGAAGGGTGTGCACAGAGTGCGTATGGCATCAGGAAGCACTACAGAGGGTGGGGGGTGGGACACAGAAAGCTAAAGGCCACCTTCTAGGTGAGAACACCTTCTAGCTGAATTTTGAACATTACTTAAATTTTCTTTACCCCACTCGAATAGACTTTTTGACCATGGAAGATCAAGACTTGAAGAGGTGACAAGGCTTGAACTCTCCCCAAGTTGTCAGAGGGAGTCAAAGGAGGAGCATTTACCGATTCTTGGACAGGAAAGAAGAAAAGGGTTGAAACAATCCAGACACTGTCCAGCAAGGAAGTCCTTGTAGTTTGTACAAGGGAAGGCCACCAGTGGACAGGAGTTCTCCATGGCGCTGATGTAGAGGTGTACAGCCCTCATATGATCACAGATCAGATAACTGTAGCCTGAACAAGGCCAAAAGACACAACCAAGGTTTCAGTTCAAGACACCTGGAAACTCCCTCCATGCTACTTACTGTAACTCTATTGAATGCTATAGTCCAACAGGCTATAAATACATGGGATATCCCCCCGAGCCACATTTTTGAAATATTGATGAACATGGTTACTATACTCTCATTTTTCTTTTTAATTTTTTTTGAAGTGATTCTTTTTTTTCTTTTAACTAAGCTTAATTTACCAATAAAATTGCTTACTTAGAGACCCATTCGTCCATGATCATGCAGATTCTCTTTTGAAAAATGGGAGCATATGAAGAGTTGGCAATCCTGACCCTACTTCTCAAAATGGATATTGGTCTGCACATTTTTGCCTTCTTCAGCATCACCCACACAGCCAATTTTATTCAACCCCATTAAACCCAATCCAACAAAGAGACAATCAAGGGAGTCAGCAGCAGCTCGTGGTCCATCTATGCAAGCCAACCCAATGACTGACACACTGAGTCTGCCAAATGTCCCAACACAACAAACACTTGGTTTCTGGTTATTGTTGACTATTTTTAAATTTGTGATAATTCACACTGAATGAATTTGCGGGGGCTAGGAGGTCCATAGTGAACCATAACTCCAGCATTTAAGGTCTTCATACTCTCCCTTCACCTTGGGACCCCCTCACCGGGACCTGAACCAAGCCTGAGCCATGTGTGGATTCTCCCTTCCCCACAGCTGGGATACTGTTCATGGCCAACCCCCTTCTAGCTACAACAGGGAGCTGGAAGACACAAACCAAACCCTCCTCAAATTGTGTTTTAAAAAATTGTGTTTTTTTCTTCTCAATTGTGAAGAAAATTGAAAGCACCCAACTAAAATGCAAAGAAATGTTCAAAAGCCATTAAAATCAAACCATACAATCTGGTCAGAATTGCTGAAAAAATTATGAATTATTAAGAGAAACATGATTTGGAAAATCAGTGAATTTGATAAGTTGGATTAGTGGTTACTCAACACGATTGTCAAAAGAATCTTTAAAATGATAAAATTTTGGGAAAGCAGGAAAAGGTTAAAAACATAGTATTCAGAATCAAAACTCCCATATGAACTGTTGATAGGCTGTCTCTTATACACATCTCGGACTCCTGCCAAGAACCCACAAGAACACGGGAGAGCACTGCACTCTGCCCCTCCACAGAGGGGGACAGCAACTGCCGCGTCCCCCCCGTCTCTCTTTCTTGGTTGTTTACTGTGGATGCAGAGTGTTATGTTGANGTTGATAGGTTAGTGCATTCATGAGAAGAATATAAGAAGACTAAACAACCCTTAACGCTTAGTTTTGATAAACTTAACATTGTTTAAAATTATGCAAAGAACATAATCAATATATCCAAAAAGAACATTCCAGAAGAGTAAACTTAGAAGAGAAGATATGTATATTCATTGAATGTATTCAGGAAGATTATCTTGAAAGCAATTTTGGAGAACTTAAATTTAGTTAGTTTGGGGAAATGGTCATGCAGTGAACTGAACCTTCAGCTAGCTAGCTTTGGGTGCATCAGCCTGGTTCTGACACAACGTGGCACTGTAAAGGATGTAGCTAGTGTGGACTCTGCCGCAAAGTGGGGCCCAGGAAGAAGAGAGGTTATTGGCTTGAGGGATGGTGGATGATGGCAGGGCCTAAGACGTAGGGAGAGAACCTAAATATGGAGCAATCTTTTAATTTCAGGCAGTCCCTCCCTAGAATTCCTTGTCTCCATAGACACCTATTCAATAAGTGCTGAGTAAGCTCGATGGGACATAGCAGAGGACACTGTAAGGAAGACTCCTGTGGCTCACACTGGCTGACTCAACACGAAACCTGTTGATAAAGTCCAGTCTCTGGAGCAGCCAAACACTGAGTATTTCTGGCTTTCTGACCTGCATAAATGGAAGTGGGACAGCCAGGCTGGTCTTGGCCCCCATTGATGAAGTAGTCCACGTGTCCGACAGGAATCCGAATGCCCAAATCTGCAAGAAGGCAGAACCTTGTTACCCTCTTCCTTCAGGGGCCATTTTCCATTTCCATAGCAGGGTCTACTGGCCGCAGAGCCTGAAGTCTAACCTTGGGCACTACCCCTTCTCTGTGCTGAGTGGGGGCCCACTTATTCCTAAATGCTAGAAGATGACAGAACTAACTAGCCCTTAGATGGTTTTCCAGGAGGTTTTGTCATGCTGAAAGGAAGCTAAGAATAAATTCATAAGAAAATACTCATATTTGCCTAATAAAATCAAGAAAAATATCCCTTAAGTTTTTATGAATCAGTAAATATCATAATAAGCTTGGTAAATTTACTTGTTGAATAGTTTCTATTTTACTTAAAGTAACAGTTCAGATATATATGTGAGACCACATTTCCAGTCTCTTGCATGCTTTTATGGTTCTGTGACTAAGAAGAAATATAATCCGACTACAAAGAGATGAGTTTGTGAGGTAGTAGCCTTTATCCCATCAGTATGATGATATCTGACCCCTCAAAATCAGTCCAATTCAGCTGCCAAAAACCATGACTTTCTCCTTCATATTATCTGTCACAATCGTAAGCAGTGGAGTGTGTGTTACTGGTTTAACGTCATCTATCCAGGATGTAAGTGATGAGCTAGAATGCCTCCTTGTCCATCATCTGTCAGGTCAGTTCTACCTCCATAATATATTTTGAATCCTTCTGCTTCTCTCCATCTCTACTCCCACCACCTTTGCTCAGCCACTATCGCCCCTTCATCCAGGCCACCACTGCAAACACCTTCCAAAGGGCCTTCCTTTACTGCCCACCTGCAGTCCACGCTCTGCCCAGCAGAGTCATCTTTTAAAGGAATCCAAATCGCTGCCCTATTCTCACTGATCATAGAATAAGATGTAAACTCCCTGCCATCTCCAGTCTGGTCCTGCTCCATTTTCTCATCACATCACTCGCTGCGTGCTAACTACATGGTTCTCCTTCCTACCTGCCCTCACCCACCATAAGGCTTTCATTCTGGCTGTCCTCCCCATCTATAAAGGTCTTCTCCCAGCTCTTTCCAGTGCTGGCTCATTCTCATCCATGAAATCTCATCTCAGACATCACCTCTTTGGACAAATTTTCCTCAATAATCCTACCTGAAATAGACCCCGCACCCCCTGCCAAGTCACATAGGCTTCTCCCATATCCCTCATTATCATAATCACGAGGTAGAATTATCTTGTCTATTGACTTGTATGTAAGCTCCACTAAGGCAGGGCCTTTACCTGTCTTCTCCCTGCTCTAACCAAACATGTATTGAACAAATCAGTGGACAAATGCCTTCCCTATTAGCCTGCAAGTTCCATGAGGTGCCCTGTGCATTGCAGTATTCTTAGTGCCTGCTACATAGATCAAGACTAACTGAATAAATGGAAGTTATTTTTTATCATAAAAATAACAACTTTTTCTTTTATCATGTTAGGTAGTGGCTACAACTTTGAAGGGGACTGAAAATCACTGCAGATGATGACTGCAGCCATGAAAATAAAAGACGCTTACTCCTTGGAAGAAAAGTTATGACCAACCTAGATAGCATATTCAAAAGCAGAGACATTACTTTGCCAACTAAGGTCCGTCTAGTCAAGGCTATGGTTTTTCCTGTGGTCATGTATGGATGTGAGAGTTGGACTGTGAAGAAGGCTGAGCGCCAAAGGATTGATGCTTTTGAACTGTGGTGTTGGAGAAGACTCTTAAGAGTCCCTTGGACTGCAAGGAAAAGACTCTGATGCTGGGAGGGATTGGAGGCAGGAGGAGAAGGGGACGACAAAGGATGAGATGGCTGGATGGCATCATGGACTCGATGAATGTGAGTCTGAGTGAACTCTGGGAGATGGTGATGGACACCATCACATGCTGCGATTCATGGGGTCGCAAAGAGTCGGACACAACTGAGTGACTGAACTGAACTGAACTGAACTGAGAGGCCTAGGACAAGTAAATAGGGACCAATGGGTCACCTATTTAGCAAATTTAGGAACGTAAAGGGTAACTTTGTTAATTAACATGGTTAATTAACTTAATAACTAAGCAGAGGTCTATGGACTTTGTTTTCTTATCTGTGAAATGGAGGTGGAAAAGATGGTTGAGTTATATGACTACATGAACTTCTTTAGAATCATGAATCTGTGAGTTCTGGATGCTAAAAAGGCTTCTAGCCAAATGGAATGAGACATGGCCATTTCTCAGTTGAGTTGCAAACTCTGTGGTCAGAGACAGATGTAATTTCCTCTTGTACCCAACACACTGAGCACAGGGCCTGGCACTAGACTCTGTGGGCACTTGACATTAAGTCGAAATGAGGAGGAGTGCCTGCTGGTTATGATGGATTCAGAATTGGGGGTTCTTGCCTGTTCCTGTCATTATTGGAGGCAGCAATTCTCATTCTTCACCAGACTGAGGGCTGGCCTCATCTCCTGGGTAGGACAGAAGTTCTGATAGGCCTGAGCACCTGCCCTAGGAGTGGAATGCCCCAGTGTCCCGGGGCGAGGCATGTTCATCCTGAAAAAGCAGCCTGACTTTCCCGTGTGCCTACCAGGCAGAAGTGCCCTCCAAATGCTGCCTCAGATGAGGCTTAGTGTTGAATCAGAGTGAGACTCATGACCAAACAGTTTTGGTCCACAAATGAGAATCCTTCTGTCTCATGCTGGCTAAAAATAAACTCATTCGTCTCAGTCCCAGAGCAAGATAGGGCTGGAAGAGACTTTGGAGATCATGCTGATAAACTCCTCACTGCAACAGAAGCTCAGAGGGGGAGGGTCTCCTCCTAGGGCCACTCCGATAAATGTCAGCCTCTTAGCCTCTGCCCTGTGCTCATTCGCTCCCCACACCCCCACCCCCAGCTCACTGTCCGTGTCTGTGTGGATGGCTTCCACAAAGAGGGCATCCCCAGGGTCCAGACGCTCCTCCAGGCTGGCTCTGGTGTACTCCGGTCCAGCAGGGTCCAGGCCTGCAAGGACAGACATGTCAGGGGCCCTGTCATCTCAGCCACAAGAACTCTCATGGATCCACTGCACACCTACACGGGCAGCCCTTATAGTTCAGATCAGAATCCCCCAACAAGGACCCAAAGGTGAGAGAACTAGCTCAGGACCACCTTTTCCAGGGAACCCTAATCTGTTGAGTAGAGAGAACTCTAACTTCTTCATGACCCAGTTCCTCTGGCTCTGAAATGAACTTGCTAACCCCGACCATTTGGTAATGTCAGTAATATTCATCCTCACATAGTAATAACAATGGCTATAATGTTTTGAGTAGTTACTATGTGCCAGGCCTTGTGCTGGGCAACTTCACACACACACTCTAGTCCTTACAACAATGTGTGTGCATGCATGCTAAGTTGCTTCTGTTGTGTCCAACTTATTGTGATTTCCATGGACTGTAGCCCACCAGGCTCCTCTGTCTGTGGGATTCTCTAGGCAAGAATACTAGAGTGAGTTGCCATGCCCTCCTCCAAAGGTATCTTCCTGATCCAGGAATCAAACCCACATCTCTTACATCTCCTGCATTGGCAGGAGGGTCCTTTACCTCTAATGCTGACTGGGAAGCCCCTTTACAATGATAGAGTGAAGTAAATATTACTCTCTCCCAGCCTTACATTGGATCCCTCCCTATTCCACCCAAAAAGCAGACTGTGAGGCAAGTATGTAAAGTGCAAGTAGTTTATTTGGGAGAAAATCGCCAAAAGCATGGACTTCCCAGCTGGTGCTAGTGGTAAAGAACCCACCTGTAAATGCAGGAGACATAAGAATCACAGGTTCAATCCCTGGATAGGGAAGGTCTCCTGGAGAAGGGAATGGCAACCCACTCCAGTATTCTTGTTGGGATAATCCCATGGACAGAGGAGTCTGGCGGGCTACAGTCCATGGGGTCACAAAGAGTCAGATATGACTGAAGCCACTTAGCATGCATGCACAGAAAACATCATGAGGGAGTGGAAAAAAGTCAGTTAATGAAAGACAATTTAAATG
This sequence comes from Neotragus pygmaeus, assembly GCA_006410875.1. Taxonomy (NCBI): domain Eukaryota; kingdom Metazoa; phylum Chordata; class Mammalia; order Artiodactyla; family Bovidae; genus Neotragus; species Neotragus pygmaeus. Next base: position 325,862 of record SJYV01016911.1, on the reverse strand, counting down.
ACTAGACTATCACTTTGAGTCTCATCCCACTGGGGTCCCCCTGCAGGACCAGCAAAACACAACTCAGTATTGTCCTACTGAAGTGCTAGGAAGCCAGAGTATTTACCATACAGATTTGGCTCCTTACTGATTGAGGGTAGTTCCTGAAGCATAAAATTCCCAGCACTGTGCAACTATTTAGAAACACTGTGTAAAGGTGATTTCCACAGTGGCCAAGGAGATAGGAGCTGTTACAACCCATTTTAGAGTTATAGAAACTGAGGCTCAGAAAGAAATAGATGGCCTCTAACACTGACACTAGAGATCACGCAATAGCAACACAATACCATCTTATCCGAAATGGTCAAAATAGGTAAATTATAGTGATGATCAATGACTTGATTATAAGAACAAAGGCCCAACACACTTCCCTCTGCCTGCCTTAGCAAACGCTCTTCCAGGCATGTTCTCTCTCTCTCTAAACCTGAGAGAATGGGCAGGGAAGAATGTTACCTGTGATCCGTCCCAGCTGGCCATTGTAGAAATGTCCTACCATGCCCCCTACATGGGCCCCCAGGCTGATGCCAATGATGTGGATTGAGGACTCTGACACACCCAGCACCTAGAACAGGCATTTACAGTGAGTTACATTTGGGCCACCCCAGCCCCTGTTACAAGGGTAACAATTTTCTCCGAAGCATCAGAAGCAGAAGGTCTTGGGCACGACATACCAGCCACACATGCTTTGGAGAGAAAGTGCAGAATCTCACCCTGTTAATCACTTTCCCTCTCCCTGGGCTCCCCACCTGGACAACCCATTCACTTTTGGTGCCCAAGGTGTGTGAGGCATGACCACAGCCATTTCTTCCTGAAAGCATAGAAAGGCCAGCTATTGGCACCCCCGATGTAACATGCAGTGGCGCATCTTACAGAGGAGCAACGAGAGTCTCAGAGAGGTTCAAAACTCTGCCTCAGGTCAGCACAGTAAGTGGTAAAGGTGAGATCTGAACCAAAGACCCACAGACTACCGGTGGCTGTGCTTCCTCCCTAAAGCTCCTCCTCATGTGTTCTTTCTTTCTGAGCTCTCGCTCCCCCATAAGCAGCCAGAGCTCACCCTAAGCTCTTCTACACCTACCAGGAGTTTACGGAGGAAACGAGAGATCTCGAGTCCCAGCTTAATCACATTTTCCACGGCTGAGAAATAGGCAGCTGTGGAGCCATACACCCAGTCCACGGCAATCACGTTAGCATCCGCTGCCCGCAGAAGGGCACTGATGAATCTATCAATCCAGGAAGGCTTTGTTCCTAAAGCCCTAGATGTGGGGCCAAGAAAGGATAGGAAAATTAACTTCCAAGTCCATATTCATCGTCATGGAAATTACAATGACATTTCTACAAACAGAACAAATCTAGAGGGAAAAAGTCACAAGTGTGTGTGTGTGTGTGTGTGTGTATGGTAGGGGTGGATGGTGCTTTGAGCATAAGGAGGACATAATCCTGAAGTTAGCAGGGCTCCTGCTTGCACATGTGGAGCCTGTGGGTAAACTGTAAAGAGGTAACTTTGTTCCAGGTGGATGTAGCCTTGGGCCAGGGCTCAGAGCTCAGGTCAGAGTTCAGCCCCACTGGCCCTCAGTCAGGTACCTTTGTGCAATGCATAAATCACATGGACCACATGTGCTGACCCTGCTTATGTTACTCACGGGAAAGAAAAGATAGCTTTGTGTATTAGAGTTCAAGATTTGCAATCTTAATTCTCACTGTAATACAGACACCTTCCTTGGGGATGTTTCCATTTACTTGTTCATGCATCCACCCTTCAGGCAACAAATGGGCCAGGCAATGTGTTAGGTGCTTTCTGAGAAATAAATAAAAATGAGATATATTCTTTATTATTCTAGAACTTAGAGTATAATAGAACTTTTCTAGGAAAATAAGAAGAAGAAAAATTTCAGAAAGCTTTCCTAAGAGATTAGGGATGGGAAAGAAGTCTTCTCCATGGCACAGAGCTTGCTCACGTGGACAGAGGAGCCCATCCCGGGTGCACGCCAGGGAATATGGCCTGGGGGCATCTGGAACAGACCGCATAGCAAGGCTTCAGAGCTCTCCACTCCGTCAGCTATCTCCGGGTCACAGGTGTCTCTGGTTGAGCCTCGGATGGTGGCTGAATGCAGGATTTGCCAGAGGAGAGACTTTGGCCCAAGAGTGGGAAGGAATGCCTAAGGGAGGATGTGGCTGGGACCCTGGCGCCAGGGGTTTGAGAGGCAGAGAGAACCCAGCCAGGGATGAGGAAGCAATTATCCTTTGCGCAGTGCCTCACTGTCCACCTCTGCATTGGGTCCTCCCTCCAATTTCAGTTGTTCTAGCTACTGTTTCACCATATTTTCTCCCTTTCTCTTCCCAGCAACTTTTTACTGTTTTTGGCATTGTCAGTGAATTTTGAAGAGAAGATGTTGGAAGGAAGGATGGTGATTGATTTGGGACTCAGAGACTATATATTACAAGAAAAGTTGGACTGTGGATCATCAAAGAAATAGAAGAAGGGTGTAGTACCTGAGAAACACGAATCTCTGGGAATGATGGAAGTGGAAGTTTCTTAGGTTGTGAAAGCCAGGTAGAAGTGAAGAAGAGGAAATAAAACCCTGGGTAAAAACACCATGATGTTACACTGCACACAGCCTGTGACCTCACTGGCTGAAATGAATCATGCAACCCACACTTGAGGGAGGAAAGGATCACTGAGACCATTTTTACAACCTCCCTCTTATTCAAGCTTGGAAATCGAGGCTTCATGTGCTCCTTATCCAGGGTCATTCATACTGACTGTTTAAGAGTATATAGATGAGACTTAGCAGAGGAGTAACATATGTGACCAATAAGAAAGAGCAACACATTGTGTGTTCATGTTGCTATGAGACCTCTTCAAGGCCAGCAGAAGGTGAGCAAGGGGACCTGTGACAGGCAGTGAATCCATTTCTCCTCTTGCTCCCCACTAACTTCCTGTGGCATTAGGGTCATTTTCTAGTTCCTAGCAGAGGTGATCCTATTTGTTGGTTGGTTCCCACCTGAATCCATGGATAACTAGCTTGGTTCCCAGAGTGGCATTGAACCCAGAATTTTGGATGTCACTACTTTCTTCCACTAGCTGCCCACAGCTGGGATCCGAAGGAGTGAAGAGGAGAAACTGGACTTTGAGATTGGTGCCTCGGAGGAGATTGGCATTCTGGAAGTCAGTGCAATTCGTCTGTGGGGTAGATGAGAAAACATCCCCTAGAAGAAAAAACAAATAAAACCCAAGAAACATCAAAGGTGAGGTCATCTGTTCTTAAAAAGAAGAAAAGTGCTTTTGAAAGGAAGAAAGAAAGAAACAGGGGCTTACAGGGATTGATCATAAATCAGCAAGTGTAATGACTCATTTATTAAAAGCATCAGTTCTATAACCAAAATCTGACTATTTTCCACATTTTTTCTTATCTTATGTAAAGATAAGATACCAGAGAAGAATAAAATATTGTTCAACTAGAGAAGATTAAAGGCCACGGTGAAATGGATATTGTCATGGCTAAATTGAGACCCCTTTCCCCCATAAATTCATGTGTTGAACTAACTAACTAATCCTTAAAGCCTCAGAATGTGACTGTATTTGGAGACAGAGGCCCTGCAGAGGTAATTACATCGAAATGAAGCCATTGCATGTGCGCTCAGTCATGTCTGACTCTTTGCAACCCATGGCCTATAGCTCGCCAGGCTCCTCTGTCCATGGAATTTTCCAGGCAGGAAGACTGGAGTGGGCTGCCATTTCCTTCTCCAGGGGATCTTCCTGACCCAGGGTTGGAACTGGCATCTCCTGCCAGGCAGATTCTTTACCACTGAGCCAGCTGGGAAGGCCATGAAACCAGTAGGGTGGGCCCTTATCTGATACGACTGATGTCCTTAGGTGAAGAGGCAATTTGGTCACAAAGAAGAAAATGACGTGAAGACAGGTGGAGTAGACAGCCATCTCCAAGCCAAAGAGAGAGGCCTGGAATGGATCCTTCACTCAGAACCCTCAGGAGGAACAAACCCTACCACCACCTTAATCTCAGATTTGCAGCCTTCAGAAGTATGAGAAGATAAACTTCTGTTGTTTAAGCTACCTATCTCTGGCACTTTCTTACAACAGTCCTGGCTAAATAATACAGTTTTCTGAAAAGTACCCTGGGCTATAAGATAAGCACTTGCCCTGGGGACTAGGCTTACTCTGGTCTCTTCATGAGTGATCACTTCTCACTAATCACCTTTTGTCCTTAGGAGCAATCCAGAGCCACTCCAGAGGCTGCAGTGCCCATCACGTGGCTGCCCAGGTGATAGAGAAGCCCTTTAATGAGCTATATGTATTCAACAGTGCCTTCCAACAGATACATTTAAATAGGATATTTTATAGTCAAGGTCACTGAAGGGCCTTCTACAGTACTGAACTGAAATGGCAGCATACTGTAACTCCTACATCCCAGGGAGCTGAAAATCTGGCCTATCTTTAAGACCCAACAGCCCCCTCTCATGCCTGTGATAAAGAAGGGGGCCTCTAACACCCAGATGTCTTCCAGAAAGAGACTGGCAGGAGCCACAGTGCATACACCGAGTGCCCACAGGGCCCCACTCCTGGTAATGTTAGCAGCGACCTCACATTCCTACCACAGGACAAAGCCATTTGCAACATCAGAAGACAGGTCTAGGTTGCAAACTGATTTGCACAGCCCTCTTCACAAGGAAGACAGCTCTCTGAAGTTTCTGGAATAGTTCTCTGCCTTCAGAGATAACTGGGGAGTGTGTACAGAAGGCCTGTGGATCTGCAGTGCAGTGGGCCATGGTACTGTGAGCAGAATGTGGGCACCCCACCCTCGCAGCATGCCAGCGGTGGTTTCCTCACCTCTGCAGCTGAGCCCCAGGCCTGGTCCCCGAGGCCCCTTGCATCTCCCTTCTCACCAGCCAGATCTCGGACACCCCTGCAGGGAAGCCCACGCTGACAGTGGAGGCCCGCAGGCTCCTCAGCCTGTGGCAACTTGCGCTCCTATGACCCAAGATAGACTTGTCATGACTTGACCACTTCATCTGCCTCCCCTAATTTTTGGAAGAAAAGATGAAAAGCCTCTACTTGAACAGGAGACCTGAACCACATACATGACCGCATTGCACTATTGGTCATGTAGCAAACATAGTTTGTCACTGAGCAAGGCCCAAAAAACATCACAGAATCAATATAGTCCAGACAATGTTATCTAAATAAGCGGTAATACAAATTAGAAATCAATAACAAAATTATTTAAAGATACAATTGGAGATTTTAAGTTTAATTCCCTTTTAAGTAATGAATTAGTTGAATAATCACAATAGAAATTAGAGAATATTAAAAGCTAAAGACAATAAAATCAATACAATATCAAAACGAGTTAAAGAAGCTAAAACAGTACTAGGCTGATAGCTATTAATATAACCTTAAATGCAAATATGAGGGGGAAATGGGGAAAGATACAGATCATGTAAGTTAATCTTGTAAGTCAGAAACTGAGAAAGAATATTACAGCAATTCCAAATAAAATGTAGGGAAATAAATACAAAGGAAGTAATTAAAATTAAAGAAAACAATGAATAAGAATGTCATCGGGAGCAATTCAGTCCATGCAGCTGCTCAGGTCCACCTTCCTGGAGAGATCTGACACTTTGCTTTCTCCCACCCCTAGACAAATGGCAAGTAAATCCTCAGAACAAAATATTCAGAATTAAACCATTCTCACTACCTACACTGGTGCCACTTTGGTCTAAACCACCATCATTACTCAAAATGATGTGGCCTGCAATGCTTTTCCTGCCTTCATCCTCTTCAGCCTATTTGCAGCACAGTTGCCTGGAAAATCCCACGGATGGAGGAGCCTGGTAGGTTGCGGTCCATGGGGTCGCTAAGAGTCGGACACGACTGAGTGACTTCACTTTCACTTTTCACTTTCATGCATTGGAGAAGGAAATGAAGAACACTCGTGTTCTTCCCTGGAGAATTCCAGGGATGGGGGAGCCTGGTGGGCTGCTGTCTATGGGGTCGCACAGAGTCGGACACGACTGAAGCGACTTAGCAGCAGCAGCTAGAAAAGTAAATTAAATCATGTCACATCTCTGTGCAAAAGCCACCAAGGCACTTCACTCAGAATAAAATCAAAGTCCTAACGGTGGAAGAAAGCCCTAAATGTCTAGACCATCCTCCCGAGGAGCCTTCTCCTGCCCCACTATTGCGTCCTCTGTTCCAGCACTGTCCTCCTAGCTCTTCCTCACTCTAAACAGGCTCCTGTTGGAGGTTCTGTGCACTGGGCACTCCTTCTGCCTGGCATGTCTTTCTCCAGACATCCACGTGGCTAATTCCCACTTCTGCTTTAAGTCTTTGCTTGTCAAATGTCATCTCCTTTCCTCTAACCCCCATTTAAACTGCCATCTGCCTATGTGCCCGAAACAAATGGCTCAGCTGGTAGAGAATCTGTCTACATACAGGAGACACAGGAGACGCAGGTTCGAGCCCTGGGTCAGAAAGATCCTTTGCAGGAGGAAATTTCAACCCACTCAAGTATTCTTGCCTGAAAAATCCCAAGTACAGAGGAGTTTGGTGGGCTGCAGTCCATGGGGTCACAAAGAGTCAGACATGACTGAACACAACACACAAACTAAGTGCCTCACCTCCATTCTCTGAATCTTCTTTATCTTGATTTATTTTTACAGCAATTATCACCTAATCAAGTTTTTATTTACCAGTTTATTATTAAATGTATTGCTTATTAATTTTCCCACATTAGAAGATATGTTCAAAGAAGGGAGGGATTTTACCTATTTTGTTCACTCTACTGCCTAGAATAGTACTTGCCACACACAATAAATACCAAAAAGTAGTTCTTTGAACAGGATAATAAACTAGATGTACTTAAAAAAATAAGATGTACTTTTGATGCTGCTGCTGCTAAGTCACTTCAGTTGTGTCCAACTCTGTGCGACCCCATAGACGGCAGCCCACTAGGCTCCTCTGTCCTGGGATTCTCCAGGCAAGAATATTGAAGTGGGTTGCCATTTCCTTCTCCAAAGTATGCATGCATGCTAAGTCGCTTCAGTTGTGTCCAACTCTCTGTGACCCCATAGATGGCAGCCCACCAGGCTCCTCCATCCACAGGACCCTCTTTAAGACATAGTAAAAAGAGGGAAGTCACAAATAAATAATATAGAGAATTAAAAGGGGATGTAAAACAGCAAATTTTTTAAACCACAAAGGAGCATATTTACACCCATCCCAACAGTTTAAAAATACAGATGTTTTCCTAAATTGATAATTTCCTAGAAAAATAGCTTACTAAAACTTAGTCAAGAAAGAAAAAAACAGAAAATCAAATCTAAAGCTGTAGCATAAAGGAATTGAAACAGTAGTTTTAAATCTGTTCATCAAAAAACTGTATCAGGACAGATTTCACATAGAAATTCTACCAACAGGTCAATTCCTATCTTACTATTGCAGAGAATAGAAAAGGAGAGAAAAAATCCGATAGCCGAAATGTCAAAATTGGACAAATAAAGAAGGAGAAAGGAAACTAAAGGCCAGTTTCACTATTGTACATAGACATAAAAACCCTAGATAAAAATATCAAATCCTTCAAGGGTGACAAGAACTAAAACTACATCATGGCCAAGCAGGGTTTAGTCTAAGAAATGAAAAGATAGCTTAACATTAGGAAATATATTAATGTAGTTCACATGTGAACACATTAAAGAAAAAAAAAACATACACTCAACTCAGTAGATGTAGGGGGGAAAATGATAAAATTCAGTACCCAATACTCCTTAACATAAGAAAAGAAGTCTGTCTACCAAAAGCCTATAGCAACAATTATACTCACTGGTGAAATGTTAGAAGCATTCCATTTGGAACTGGGAACATGAGAATGTATGCTATCAGTGCTCCTATTAAATACTGGACGGGAAGTTCTAGTCCTAGCTAGTAAAACAAGACAATAAAATAGGATAAAAGTTATGATGTTTGAAAAAGGGGAGGAAAAACTGCCAATATTTGCAGATGATAGAATGAAACTGTTCACGGACTTCCCTGGTGGTCCAGTGGCTAAGACTCCACACTCCCAATGCAGAGGGCTGGGTTCAATCCCTGGTGTGGGAACTGTATCCCACATGTCACAATTAAGAGTTCACATTCCACAGCTGAGACTCAGCACAGTGGAATAAATAAATAAAAATAATTTATTTTTAAAGAATGAAACTGTCCATCAATCAAGACTATGGAGCATGGCCCAGTGAATCATGCTCAGATACCCTCTCCCTGCATGCACCACTTCAACCAAAGTGTAGTCACAGATGAATATCCAAAAGAGACAGAGAGAAAGAGACATAGACAATCTCAAATGTAAAAATAATATCTCCACGAACAAGAACACAATTGCAAAATGGTTCTGAGTTTCAGGTCTGGGAGAAGGCAGTGTTTGTAAGAATTCAGGTTTGTGAGGTTTGAGGGGTCCAAAGTGCTCTGTCAGGTGTAGAGAAGACCCATCTGTAGCCAGCAATGGAGAGGACTCCCCAGCTCAGGAAAGTAAACTAAAAACAACACACACAGAAACTTTTTACTGGGGCAATAGCTTTATTGAAGAAGATAGATGGAAAGACAAAGCCTCACTAACAGAAGCTGAAACAACCCCCTCCCCGCCCCCAAAGGAGAGAGGGCAAAGATGGGAGCTCAGGAAGGCACAGAGATGGAGACTGAAAATTAAAATGAAACTAATCTATTGTGTTAGAAGTCAAGGTAATAGTTACTTTCGGAGCAGTTGTGACTAAGATGGGATATGGGGAATTGGTTTTAAGAAACAGGTGATGTTTTCTTTCTTGATCTGGATGATCATTCTAAAAACTCACTAATAGGTATATTAATAATCTGTGTACTTTTTTGTATATATGTTGTACTTCAATAACAAAATTTTTTTTAAGTTTGCAAACAAATATATAAAGACATCAAACATTTACAAAGATTGTCAATGAGTGAATCATTGATTCAATCCAGGTGAAATAAAGTTTAAAAAATTGTTGACAAAGGTTTAAAATGAGTAAGCTGAGATTATATACAAGGATAAACATAAAAACAGAGCATAGGAAATTATTAAATAAAACAGGCATAAGTGATAAGATATACAGTAAAAAAAAAAGCTAATTAGAAATTGGAAATGAAAAGGTCATTGAAATAAAAATATAATCAGTACACTATTGTCTAGTACAGAAGAAGTCAAAGAATATTTTTAATAAGAAAGTGCAGTTAAAAAGTACAGGCAACACATGGAGAAGCTCCAACATTTATCTAGTGGCTGTTCTCTAAGGCAAGAGGATGGGAAAAGAAGTTGTGCTGTAAATAATTTTCTATAACTAAAAAAAGATATGATTTCTCTAATCAAAAGTTATACTCAGGGTAATAAGCAAGATTTTAAAAAATGCATCTATACTAGATAGGTGATAGTGAAACTGCAGAACATTAGGTATAACAGATATTCTTAAAAATTCCCAGACAAATGCATTGGAAAACTTAACAGCAACGAAAAATATAATTTCCTAAAACTGAATCAGAAAGAAATAAAAATCATAATAAACCTATTGCTGCTGCTGCTAAGTCACTTCAGTTGTGTCCGACTCTGTGCAATCCCATAAACAGCAGCCCACCAGGCTCCCCTGTCTCTGAGATTCTCCAGGCAAGAACACTGGAGTGGGTTGCAGAACCGGAAAAAAAAAAAAAAAATTTGAATTGGTAATCAAGAATCTTCTTTCACCATAAAATGTGCTAGAGCCAGATTGTTTTATTTGAGAAGACCACAAAATCTATAAATCATAAATAACCTTTATCTTATATTGGGTTGGCCAAAAGTTCATTTCGATTTTTCTGAAAGCTAGAATAGAAAAACCTGAAAGAACTTTTTGGCCAACCCAATATAAAACGGTTGCATAGAACAAACTTATTTCCTGAAGTTATAATCATCTTGGAAAAGGAAATGGCAACCCACTCCAGTATTCTTGCCTAGAAAATCCCATGGAGAGAGGAGCCTGGTGGGTTACAGTCTACAGGGTTGCAAAGTCAGATATGACTGAAACAACTTGGTAGCAGCACCATCAAGACCAAAGCAAGGCAATAAAAGAAAAGAAAATGATAGATAAGTTTCCTTTATGAATAAATATACAAAATAATAAATATATGCAAAATTTAAAATAAATGTTGGCAAATAAAATTCAACATCATATTTAAAAATACCCCATGGGAATAGGAAAAAAATACCCCATGACTAAAAGATTTGCCCCTGGTGATTTTCATTTAAATCCATCGAGTTTAGAAGAAAATATGAAAGATTATAAGAAGATTGCTTAAACAAGACATCAGAGCCACAAATTGTAATAAGAAATAAAAATTAAGGCCATAATGTTATATTGCTTTTCCTATGAGATTGACAACACAAAAAACATTTGATAACATTAACAAAGTGTTGGTGGAGAGATGGGGAAACAAACATGCCCACATACTAAGCAACAGTTATAACTTCCTTACAAGGTAGTTTTTCTCACATTCATCAAAAATGTGTAAGATATACATCCTTTCAGATCTAGTGTATAGTATATAAACAGCTACTTCACAATACAAGATATACGATCACTTTATACACACACACACAAATACATGACTGAGTTAGGAAAAAAGCACACATAAAACTGGCTTCCCTGGTGGCTCAGAGGGTGAAGAATCCACCTGCAATGCAGGGGATCTGGGTTCTATCTCTGGGTCGGGAAGATCCCCTGCAGAAGGAACTGTACTCTTGCTTGGAGAATCCCATAGACAGCCCTGGCAGGCTACAGTCCATAGGGTTGCAAAGAGTCAGACACAACTGAGTGATTGACACACACACACATTCACACACATAAAAGTAAGTAGACCTTTTCAACATCACCCATCGAGGCAGGAAAGGGGTAAGCAGTGCGGCAAGGGTGGTAACAATCACGAAAGCTTTCCTGGAAGACGTGCAGAGCAGAAAAGGTAGTATGGGCAACTGCAGGCAGAAGGCAGACAGACACGTTGTAAAGCTGGGGAATGAGAATTAAATGTCTTGTGGAGGTGACAGAAAAGCAGTCGGCTGTTGGGGGCAGGGGAAAGGGAGCTTTCTAAGGGTGATGCCACTGCTGGTCAGAGAAGGGGATCTTCACTCTTCCCAGACTGTCTACGCCATAGGAAAGTTTAGATTTGCTATATTAAGCAAGGGAGAGTGGTGGGTGGGGTTTTCACAATCGGAGGGAAATTGTGCTAAAGGTTGCAGGTCATCTGTGACTTAACAGACTAATTATCATAGTCCTACCAGGAGGGATGACAAACCTGAACTTGAGTTGGGTCAGCAAGATTAGAAAAAACCTCTAACAATCTCAATGACAAAACCGTTGTTAGTTTGGAAAATTTTGATTTTAAAATTAAATACATCTTGGAACAGTGAGTATGTATAGTGTGAAAATGAATTATATTTTGGAGTTAATTGCATTTATTTCCTTAAACTCTTCTTGTCTTGCGCAAGGTGAAAAGAGTAATGTAGATTTTAGAAAAATGAGTAAAAGAGCTAGAAGAAGTTTAGTTTTTGTGACTTAAGGACATGCCATCATTCCCCTTATAATTGAAGGTTTTTTCCTCCCTCTTTTAAATTCATCTCAGGAGAGGACTTACAGGGGACCTTCCAAAGGTTAGTGCTGCATAAATAGATGGTGTGAAAAAAAAACAGAATTACTGACTGAAAGAAGTTTCACCCAAGGACCCGGCCCCCAACTTACCTGTACTTCCAACACTGAGCCACAAAAGGAGACCCCACAACCAGAAGCATCTCTCCCAGAAGTCTGGGGGCATCACCGAGCTGGAAGTCTCAGAGCTGGGGTAGAACTGACCTCTAATGACAAAGAGATCACGTAACTCAGCCTCTCACCAAACACCCACTTGGGTCTCACTAATCATTAACTGACCTCATGACCTGTAAAAGAAAAACTCTCCCTCTTTGTTTAACTTACCCAGTTTTTCTGTTTCTTCTCAATGAAAATAAATAGTTTTTTTTTTTTTTTTTAAGGCAAGGGACACTGAAACACATTGTCCTTCCTCTCTGAACCAAACATCATCAGGAAACAATTTCCTGCACCTCTCCCACTTCCCATTATAAAATGTTAGTAAAACCCAAGGCAGAAGTCTTTCATCTCTAAGCAATCACAAACCCTCATTGTCCTGGAGTCATCTGTGGATATGTTTATTCCCCTAGAAGGACTCTGAACAGCTTGAGGGCAAAGACCTTCTGTTTTCATTTTTCAGTCCCCAGTGTCCAGCACAGAGCTGAGTCAACAATATGTGTTTAGTGTACATTACCAGAAAGAATGAAAGAAGATGAAACTGGTCTCTGACAGTACTATCCTTAATAGAATCTTGAGGCTACAAGTAAGTCCAACCTCTAAGAAGAGATGTTCAGCTTCTTAAATTCACAGATAAAGGAACCAAGAAATAGAGAACGAAAATGACCTATGGAGAGGAGATGGTGCTGCTGGAAGTGGCAGAGCTGGCCTGGAACCAGGGTGTTTCCAGTGTAGCGCTTGGCGTCTTCCTCCAGAGGAGCAGCAGAAACCACAGAGTACTTTCTCCGGACAGCTCAGGGAAAGGGGAGGCACGGTGCTTGCCCAGCACTCCTGAAACTGCAGCATGCTGCTGTGAGGCTGAGAACCCGCCAACAGGGCAGTAGGGAACGTTCCGGACCGCAGTTCTGTGAGGGGACTATTCTCTATCTATAGCTTCAGGGCACAGAGGGCTTATACCCTGCACAACTCATGCAGAGTTGGGATTTGAAGCAGGACAAGCTAGCATCAGAGGCCATGCCCTGAACCTCTGCACCAACAGGCTGCACCAACAGGCTGTGCCAGGGCCACCAAGACGAGAATAAAATGATTTTGGAGGGGCCAGCCTTCGCCTCCCCTCCTGTGCGTGATCCCACCGCTCAGGCGCTGCAACCATCGGGGAGCAGGGTGGCAGCAGACAGGGCACGACTGGTGTCAGGGACCAAGCCAGGTGTAGAGGTCTAGGTCCTCAGAGAAGAGGAGCCAGGGTGGGACTAGATGTGCGAGAGATTCATCGGGGGTAACATTTGTGAATAGAAGACGGCAGGGAGAACCTTGAGACCCTGCAGGTGATGGGGGGGCTGGCATCTGTGAAGAAAGAGGACTGATCAGGAAGTCCCGAATACCGCCGGTTCCTTGAATGTCCCGGCCAAGGCCAGGGGAAGCCTCAGCTGAAGTCTCAGGCTAAAGAGCAGCCTGTCTCTCATGAGAAGGAGCTGTGTTAGCAGCCCCGCCCGGCTCAGTCACTAGCTGGGAACGGTCTCTGCACAAAGACGAGGGGAGATTCAGAAGGGCAGCAACTGGGACCGTGAATCAGTTAGGTTCCCCAGAGCAGGAGACGGACGACGGCATTCTCGTGGACACCCCAGCATGATCAGAGCTGGCTCACCAGGCCGGTGGTTCCAGTTACTCCAGCAGAGTGGTCCCTGTGCAGCATCAGCGCAGCTCACATGCAGAGAGCTCCCTCCCCTCACACTCATCATCTGGTCAGTGCTCTCCATGTGCACTTGTTCAGAATCAGCCAGGGGACCGAGGGCAGCCTGCTGGGCCCAACCCAGACTGACTGAGAACCTCTGGGGCTGTGCCCAGGGCTCTGCAGTTCTCATGCCAGAACCACCCGTCTTCTCTTAATTCTTACCAATGCTGTCTCCATGTGACCAGTGAGGAAGCCAACGCTCACAGAGACCAGTGGCCTAGAAGCACTGTTTCAGGGTGCCAAGAAAGTGGGGTGCCCCCGGAAAGTGAAGCAACATGTTTTAGAAGGTGAGGATAGAGGCTTTTCTACAGGAGACACTGGTGGGGACCAGCTTATAATCAGTGTATATGGCCCGTCTCCCCCAGGGAGAGTATCAGCCTTCAGAGGGCAAAATTCTGATCTTTTTTGTTTATTGAGGTGTCCCCAAGCATCTTGCNTTCTTTATAATCACTCATCTGTAGCCGTGTGGCTAGAGATTTCATAAACTTTCTACTAGATTTTCAGTCTTGTGTAGATACACTCAGAGTAAAGTGATAAAATTCTTACACTATAGGACTCTTTAATCTGGGGGTTGTGGATAGGTTTTGTGAGGACCTGAAATTGAATAGAAAAATCTGTGTGCTATTAGATATATCACTCAGAAGTCTTGGATACAAGTGAAGCCCAAATAGGACTGACAAATAACAAAGGGGATTTGATGGCAGGGTCTTGGTTTGGCTCATGAAGTTCAAGAAAGACATGCATAACCATGCTGCAGAAGGACACAACCAGGGAAGCTCAGAGTCTGGGGCCACAATCCATTCCAGCACAGAGATGCTTCATGTCCTTCTGGCTTGAAGGCATCTGACTGGCAGAACCCAAAGCACATCTGAAATTCTAGCTTCAGGTGAATCTAGAAAATGTAGTTTTTAGTTTTCCAGTTTCTACAGACCATTCTAATTCTACAGAATCCTAAAAGAATGTTGTAATAGTTTGTAGGATTTTTTTTCTTTAAGACCCCAGGCATGGTGTCAAAATCTTTCTCAACCCACATTGTGTTCCCAATGGCACTAACTTAGATAGATATACAGTTGTCATCCATGTACCATATCATGTTGCTCCCAGACCTCTAATGCAAAGCCCTTACTTTTATTAAGAAAAACAATATGCAAAACTTCGGAATAGGCAAAACAATGGCTGCATTCCCTTTTAATATATTGGAACACTGTTTATAGCATGATTTCCTATAATGGATAACATAACTGTGTCCCAGAAAGGCAAACCACAGACTTGCAACAGACCCTGCTTAAACTCAAATTGTTTTAGCATCAGCCCATTCAGATCCATGTGTTCCAAGGTTCAGCCACCTGTGTGGTTTACATATTCTGACACATGTTCATTCCCTGCCTAAACCAGCCTTAGAACCATCTGAGCTCAGCCCCAAAGCTCTACACTGTGTATGTTTGTAGCTTCTCTAACTTCCTTCTTTTAAGTCACTACTGAGACTTTGTGAATTTGGGGCTCTTGCTTACTCGGCAAGTTTAATAAACCTGCTTTATCTGACCAAGGGGCGGCTCTAGTGGTCTTTGTGGGAGCTTTGACAAATTCTATACATGTCATATTGCTGTACAGTGTCAGTGACAAAAATAATAAATTTAGCAACAAGTTTGATGTCCTTTATTTAAGGGAAAACGATCCATGGATTGGGGGAGTATAGCACCTCATAAGCAGTGGAGCACACTTCCCAAAGAATTTGGGCAAGAGCAAATTTTAGATAGCAGTAGAGGCAGCAATGCAGAAACAGGGCATGGTTGGCTAGGCGCTCAGGGATTTCCTAGTAAGGTTACCACATCCTGTTTTCTAAGGTAAGATGAACTAGCTAAATCTGAGCTGGAGGATTGTGGTTAGTGTATATCAGGTTTCCTAGGCAGTGAAGTACTTTCCTCAAGTGCAGGCTGACTTAGGTTGAGATTTGTGATGTGAGTTGGGCCATTGGCGCAGCCTCCATTGAGGGAGGAAAGGAACAGGCCAAGCTGGCTCCATCTTGAAAAAGAAGGAAATTCCATCTTGTACTTTCAGTGAGCTTTGGATATGTGCCTGGTAGCCATGGGGATAACATACCTATGTCAGAACTGGCCTCCCAGACTGATAAACACTAGATTCCATACCAAGATTTTCCTGTCACCAAAAAGAATGTAATAATCCCCTATGTAGTCAATCACCTTTGTAATCTTTATGGCACCCATTGGTGTAGGCTACAGTGTATAACCAGCTGACCTTCTGATTATGAATCATGGCTGTAACCTGATTGTATCTCCCTTTAACACTTTCCAGGCTAGGTTTAAGGAATCTGGGGATGTGTGCTTGAGCAGTACACTTAAGGAATATAAGGTTTTCACAAAAGTTGTTCGGGGTCCTTGGCTAAGAGGAGACTCTGCCTTGGGCCTGCCGGTGTAATAAACTGTACTCCACTATCTGCATTGTCCTTCTGAGTGAGTTTGTTTCCCGGAACACATGGCTACAACACCATTACGTGGGTCTCAATTCAAATTTCCTTTATCAATAGAAAACGAAGAGTGGGAGAAAAAGACAAAGCAAGAACATCCCTCAAATACAGCTTGAAGGTTCCAATTAGCGTAGACTTTGTGAAAATTAAGCAGAAACCTCAGTTAAATGGAGTCAGGAGGCCAGAAGAGGGAACTTTCATGCACATATCAGTCAATATCAATACAGATCCCAACAGGAAGACACATATTTTACATCTCCAGCAAGAAATGACAGTCCTACCAAGTGCAGGGGGAAGAAAGATTTTCTTCTTGCCTGGCAACATCTCAGCCAAAGGTAAACTGTCACAGCTCAGCCAATGAAAATCTACTATACTTCAAACTCTCGGTTTCCTTTATTGGACTTTTATTATTATTTTTTAATAATAGCTCCTCCCAATTCCCCCTTCTCCTTATAAAAGAGTTTTTTCTTCTTTGCTTTACCAGACTTGCATGTGGTTTACCATATTTATATGTCCCAGACTGCAGTTCTTTCCTGTTCCCAAATAAACATATCTTGCTAGAAAAATAACTGGCTGTTTTATTGTTTTAGGTTAATAACTTCTTGCATTTAGTAATAAATCAACAGGAGTAGCCACCATCCTTAATTTGAGAATAGTCATCTGCTTACATTGGCAGTAGATCCAAATCATGGTTGATTGGTAGAAACTGATATAGAAGGAAAACACTGGGCAAGTATTGAAGGAAGTTTCTCTCCAAACAAACTACCCTGTACCTGCCAGAAAGCATGGGATGATTTTTCTGGTCCTATTTTTCTGCAATGTTTGACAGTGTTGATCACATCCTCCTTAAAATTCCTCTGTAGACTTCCATGACTCTATGCTTTCCTGATCATCTTTCATCCTTTCTGATAATTCTTTCTTAGTTCTAGAGGAGCAGGAAGATCAATCAAGATAAGGACTAAGAAGTGACCACTGAGTAGTAGTTATGATGTCATCCAAAATTTTAAGAAAAGCAGTGGAGTGGAGGAAACAGGACAGATAGCCAAGAGCAAAGGAAACAGAGAGACTCTGGGCCTCCATTTCAAAAAGTGTGGAGGTTTACTGCCTTTGTTTGCTTGCTTGCTTGCTTTTTTGTCTTCCTTGTCTACTTTATTAATGCAGTTCTACAAGCAGTTGGTATACATTTGCCATGCACAGGTGCTATTCCCAGAGCTGCTGCAATGCAGTGATGTCAAAAACCCTTCCAGTCGGCCAGGAGGAGGCATCTAGATGGGATGCCAAGCACAGTGGGAATCACAGAAACTGTTGAATGCCCCAGGGATCCCCAGGTTACCTGGAGAGATTTGTTTATAAAATTTGAGAGACTTGAACATATTTATGTAGGAAGATAAAAGCTAGAGATATGTACTTTCAAGCTGGTACTTTATAAAATTGAACCTCACCACATTAAGCCAGAGGCATCTATTGTCTAAAAGATCCTAACGTTATTACAACAGGAATGCAAAGACAAGCTCTTAGCTTTTAATCACCAAAATAAGCTCTGAAACCCAATTCAGATGTTGTGGTTCACAATGAAACCCTTATTCCTATACAGTTTACTACCTATATTAACATGCCTTTACTATTTGGATGTCTTTATCAGGATGACTTAACTATCCCAGGAACTCTTGCCTAGAAAGATAAAAATGTAAATACCTTTATTGTTCTGTTCAATCAGACTAACCAACATGTCGATAGATAGCATCAAACAACTCTTTGTTTTCTAAGACTTGACGGAAACACTTCATTGTGTCCATCTAGTCTAAACTATGGAGAAGGCAATGGCACCCCACTCCAGTACTCCTGCCTGGAAAATCCCATGGATGGAGGAGCCTCGTGGGCTGCAATCCATGGGGTCATGAAGAGCCAGACACGACTGAGTGACTTCACTTTCACTTTCATGCATTGAAGAAGGCAATGGCAACCCACTCCAATGTTCTTGCCTGGAGAATCCCAGGGACAGGGGAGCCTGGTGGGCTGCTGTCTATGGGGTCACATAGAGTTGGACACAACTGAAGTGACTTAGCAGCAACAGCCTAAACTACACTTATCATATCACACCAAGTTCTGATCCTTAATCCTCATCAAGCCCCCAGAACAAAAGACCGGACTTAAACCACAACTGTCAAAACATCTCATAAATATTCCCCAATTTCTCTATGCCCTGTTGACTTAAAAAAATACAAGAGAGTTGTGAGTTAAGTTTTATTTGAGGCAAAATGAGAACTGCAAGTTAAGTTTTGTTTGAGGCAGTGCAGGAGACAGCACCTCAAATTGTTGTTCAGTTGCTCTGTTGTGTCCCGACTCTTTGGAACCCAATAGATTACAGCACATCAGGCTTTCCTGTCCTTCACTGTCTCCCGGAGTTTGCTCAAACCCATGCCCACTCAACTAAAAATATAGTCACAACCTGAAAATAGAATTATTTTATTTGGTGGGAATCTTTAGGACTCTCAGCCTGGAGACAGCATCTCAGTAGCTCTGAGAAAACTGCTTTAAGGAGGCAAGAGAAGAAGTTAGGCTATATACAAATTAGCAACAAAGGGAGCAAGCAGTCTGAGCATCAAAGATCCGGTATCAAGTTAAAGAATGTAGCATTCTGTGTATGGGAAGACGCAAGGTGGATCACTGTTTTGGGAGCCCTCATTCACTTTGGGAGGCCAGAAATTGCTGATGGCTGTGACATTTCTTGTTTGTTAATATGGCAGGAGATATTTTCATTTCACACAATGCCATCCAACCATCTCATCCTCTGTTGTCCCCTTCTCCTCATGCCCCCAATCTTTTCTGTCATGGTCTGTGCACGGGTTGAAAAAGAATTTCCAGACATAAGGCAGCATGAGAGGAGAATAAAGTATATTACAGTGGGAGATGCTATTAGAACAGCAGGCCAGCTTAAGAGAGAACCGATGTTGAACAGGGATCCTTGGTCCACTTTTATATCCAGGGTACACATGGAGCAGGATAGGGGTCTTGTGGGTCATTTGCTGATTGGATGAGGCACATATACTGGGTGAGGGAAGAGAAAGGCAAATACCTTCTCCCTATGGGGTAAGAGGGGAGACAGGTTATACTGCTCAGGAGGACCTGAAATTCGTTAATAGCTAAAACATGGAGGGGGTGTGGGAAGGACAATAAGCATCTGGTTTTTTCCATTCCTGCATTCCAAGGCCCTCCTTGTTTTTCTTTTCCCCTGTTCTTTCATCCTTGGGACACCACATTCCTCTTTTCTCTATTTTTAGGGCTACTGGGAAGAACCCTTGGAGAAGGGAAAGGAAGGATACCCACTCCAGTATTCTAGCCTGGAGAATTACATGGACTGTATAGTCCATGGGGTTGCAAAGAGTTGGACATGACTGAGTGACTTTCACTTTTCTTTGGCCCCTTTTGGTATCCTGCTCATGTCTGACTATCTACCTATTTCCCTTCTCAGGTACTTGGGAACCCAGTCTCAAGGGAAAAGGGGTGATGACCAGTCTGGCTTCTTCAGGCTGTACGGGGGCATCTTTGGGCTCTGGGTTTCCTTTGTCTGCTCTCTGTCAGGGTGCATTTACGGAGGGAGAAAAGAGTCCATGGAATGATAAGGCAGCTTGTTTCAGCATTCTCTGGATCTTGGCCAGGGGATATTCTTGTCATACTACCACTTGGAGATTTGTTGTATTCTAAAAATCCCATGGATGGAGGAGCCTGGTAGGCTACAGTCCATGGGGTCATGAAGAGTCGAACACGAATGAGCTACTTCCCTTTCACTTTTCACTTTCATGCATTGGAAAAGGAAATGGCAACCCACTCCAGCATTCTTGCCTGGAGAATCCCAGGGATGGCAGAGCCTGGTGGGCTGCCGTCTATGGGGTCGCACAGAGTTGGACACGACTGAAGTAACAGCAGCAGCAGTAGCAGAAAAAGCAAACTTAAAAAGAAACTTAAAGGTACATGGCCCAAAGATTAATAGTAGAAAAGCTGCTGAGGGGCTAGCCAGGAGAATCAGGACCAGACATTGGTTCATGATGTTAGTGTTTCTCTAAGGATGAGAAGCTGCAAGAATTTGGGCTCATAAAAATCTTTACCTGAAAACATCTGACTATCTGAATGTCTGTTTTTCTGGGTTTTTCCCAGAGCACAGAGTGCCTTATTTCTGATCTCCACCCTTGAACTCCTTTCAGGGGTGTTGACAGTCAGCATCTTGCAATGGTCATTATTTAATCTTTGTAGAGGCAGCTGACAAATGCCAGTTTCCAGTCAGCAGGGCCCCTTCATAGCCACATATTTGACCATACTTTGGGGGCATTTCATGGCCATTGTGACCTGTGGTGCTGGGAAGGCTTATTCCCAGGTCTAGCGAAGTGATAGAAGTGAAGAAGTGAAGTGATAGGCCACTCAATGTGCTGTTACTAGACCAGGCCTTGCAAATAGCAAAAGTCTCTGGACCATACCTGTCTTACTAGCTTCTTGCTCCAGGAAAATATTCCCTCTTGTTGCTTCTTCCCATATCTAGAGTTACATTATTACAATCATTGATCTCCTATGGAATTGCATATCAACATTTTATCACAGGCTCAGTTACACATTTGGTAACATAAGAAATAATCTTCTGAAACAAGCAACATAGAAAATAATATAGCTAGCAGAAAATCCCATGGATGGAGGAGCCTGGTAGGCTACAGTCCATGGGGTCGCTAAGAGTCAGACACGACTGAGCAACTTCACTTTCACTTTTCACTTTCATACATTGGAGAAGGAAATGGCAACCCACTCCAGTGTTCTTGCCTGGAGAATCCCAGGGATGGGGGAGCCTGGTGGGCTGCCATCTATAGGGTCGCACAGAGTCAGACACGACTGAAGTGACTTAGCAGCAGCAGCAGCAGCAGCAACTGTTAGTAATATCATAAGTAAGAATTAAAGTCAATAACTATCATTAGGTATAACCCTGTATACCCCAGNGAACTCCTTTCAGGGGTGTTGACAGTCAGCATCTTGCAATGGTCATTATTTAATCTTTGTAGAGGCAGCTGACAAATGCCAGTTTCCAGTCAGCAGGGCCCCTTCATAGCCACATATTTGACCATACTTTGGGGGCATTTCATGGCCATTGTGACCTGTGGTGCTGGGAAGGCTTATTCCCAGGTCTAGCGAAGTGATAGAAGTGAAGAAGTGAAGTGATAGGCCACTCAATGTGCTGTTACTAGACCAGGCCTTGCAAATAGCAAAAGTCTCTGGACCATACCTGTCTTACTAGCTTCTTGCTCCAGGAAAATATTCCCTCTTGTTGCTTCTTCCCATATCTAGAGTTACATTATTACAATCATTGATCTCCTATGGAATTGCATATCAACATTTTATCACAGGCTCAGTTACACATTTGGTAACATAAGAAATAATCTTCTGAAACAAGCAACATAGAAAATAATATAGCTAGCAGAAAATCCCATGGATGGAGGAGCCTGGTAGGCTACAGTCCATGGGGTCGCTAAGAGTCAGACACGACTGAGCAACTTCACTTTCACTTTTCACTTTCATACATTGGAGAAGGAAATGGCAACCCACTCCAGTGTTCTTGCCTGGAGAATCCCAGGGATGGGGGAGCCTGGTGGGCTGCCATCTATAGGGTCGCACAGAGTCAGACACGACTGAAGTGACTTAGCAGCAGCAGCAGCAGCAGCAACTGTTAGTAATATCATAAGTAAGAATTAAAGTCAATAACTATCATTAGGTATAACCCTGTATACCCCAGGTCATCTGACTTAGTTAACCAATTATCAGTTCAGTTTAGTTCAGTTGTTCAGTCGAGTCTGATTCTTTGCGACCCCATGGACTGCAGCAGGCCAGGCCTCCCTGTCCATCACCAACTCCTGGAGTCTACACAAACACATGTCTATTGAGTCGGTGATGCCATCCAATCATCTCATCCTCTGTCATCCCCATCTCCTCCCACCTTCCATTTGTCCCAGCAACAGGGTCTTTTCAAATGAGTCAGTTCTTTTTCAGGTGGTCAAAGTATTGGCGCCTCAGCTTCAGCATCAGTCCTTCCAATGACTATTCAGGACTGATTTCCTTTAGGATGGGCTGGTTGGATCTACTTGCTGTCCAAGGGATTCTCAAGAGTCTTCTCCAACAACAGTTCAAAAGCATCAATCCTTTGGCGCTCAGCTTTCTTTATAGTCCAACTCTCACATCCATACATGACTACTGGAAAAACTGTAGCTTTGACTAGACGGACCTTTGTTGGCAAAGTAATATCTCTGCTTTTTAATATGCTGAATAGGTTGGTCATAGCTTTTCTTCCAAGGAGCAAGTGTCTTTTAATTTCATGGCTGAAGTCACTGTCCTCAGTGATTTTGGAGCACAAGAAAGTCTGTCACTGTTTCTGTTGTTTCCCCATCTATTTGCCATGAAGTNTTTAATATGCTGAATAGGTTGGTCATAGCTTTTCTTCCAAGGAGCAAGTGTCTTTTAATTTCATGGCTGAAGTCACTGTCCTCAGTGATTTTGGAGCACAAGAAAGTCTGTCACTGTTTCTGTTGTTTCCCCATCTATTTGCCATGAAGTGATGGGACCAAATGCCATGATCTTCGTTTTCTGAATTTTGAGTTTTAAACCAACTTTTAAAGCTAGTTTTAGAAAAGGCAGAGGAACCAGAGATCAAATTGCCAACACCCGCTGAATCATCAAAAAAGCAAGAGAGTNTCTCTCTCCCTCTTACACACACGCACAGCCACACACACACACACACACACCCCAACATTCACAGGTCGGGAGAGAAGGCAGAGCCCAGGTGTGGGTGGGCGGAGGCGGAGGTGATGGGGGTGACAGTTGTTCTCTTCCGACTGCTTCTATTTTCTCAGGGAAATAGGAAGCAAAGCTGTCAACTGAGAGTCAGTTTTGGAGAGGAGGTTTGGAGAAAAAGGAATCTGAAAGTCTGATCTCATTCTGAACTGTGCCTGCTGTGAAGAGTGAGAATTTGCAGAGCAAATAGGCTCTTAAAGAGAGGCTCGCTCTTGTCTCCAATCGCAGCTGAAGTGCGACTAGAAAACAAAAACCGCTAAGTCCCCACCCTCTTCCTCTGCCGTGACCCCCTTCCCCACATGCACATACTTCCACCACCACGTTCTAAGGAGACTGGAAGGACAAATCCTGAGGACTTAATGGGAGGCAGCTGAACTGCTCTAGGAGACCTCCCTTCCCCACTTCCCTCTGCAGGAAATCAGCGGCTTGAAGGAGAAATCGCGAGAATCCTAAATTCTACGGGTTTCCCCTTCCTTCCTGAAAGGGGAGGAAGGCGGTGCTCTACTTCACGAGTGAGGGAGGGAGGCTACCGGCTGAGAGTGAGGGCGACCACATGAAGGTGGGCAACCTCCCCGGCCTCCAGATCTGTCCTATTGGAGAGGGACGGGCGGAGTCTAGAGAGCAGCAGGGGGCCGAGAGGGCACAGCCTGCACCCCTCTGCTGTGACCAGGAAGGATAAGGAGAACCTTCCGGAGAGAAACTGACTCTTTTCCCTTAGGGCTCCCCTGGTGAGGGTGGTCTAGGGCAACACTGGAGACGGAACCCAGAAAGAGGAAGGCGAGGAATGAGAGAGGCATCCACGTCCCCTTTTCTCCTCTAAGCCCTTTGGGCTCCGGACTGACTGTGCTGGGCAGGAAGGAGGACATGACTTCAAAGTTTTAGAACTTGTCAAACTGGATGGGGCTTCCTGCTTCTGGGTATATATCCAAAGGAAATGAAAACAGGGCATCAACGAGGTATCTGTGCCCCATGTTCACTGCAGCTTTATTCATAATAGTCAAGATATGGAAACAGCTTAAGTATCTGTCAACTGATGAAAGGATAAAGAAGATGCAGTGCATATATACAGTAGAATACTATTCGGCTATGCGAAAGAAGGAAATCCTGATGTTTGCAACAGTATCAGTGGACCTTAGGGAATTATGCTATCTAAAATAAACCAGAGAGAGGAAGATAAATATTACATGATATCATTTATATGTGGAATCTTTAAAAAGTCAAATCCATATTAATAGAAACAGAGAGTAGAAAAGTGGTTGCCAGGGGCTGGTTAGGGGGCAAGTGGTGGTGAGGGAAATAAGGGGAGGTTGGTAAAAGGGTACCAACTTTTATGATGAGTAAGGTCTGAAGATCTGATGGAAAACATGGTGACCATGGTTGATAACACTATACTGTGACATTGAAATTTACTAGGAGAGTAGAACTTAAATGTTCTCACCCAAGAAAGGTAAACATGTGAAGTGATGGATATGCTCATTAATGAGATGAAGGGAAACCTTTCACTGTGTATATGTATATTAAATCACCACAATGTACACTTTAAATATCTTACAATTTTACATTCATTCATATCTCGGTAAAGCTGAAATTTAAAAAAATCTGGACTGGTTTGTATTTTTAATACCCTTTACCACCCCACTCTCCACACAAAACTAAAAACATGACACTTAGGAGCAGGGAAAGCAGCTTTAACAAAACTAAAAAGATGACACTAAGGAGCAGGAAAGGCAGCTTATACGAAGGCAGTGGCTGGAGAAAAAGAAAATCATTCCATATTTGCTTCCACTAAATTCAGACAATTCATCAAACCAGTTATAGAGGTCAAACAGGTCATGCCTCAGAATCCACTGGCTAAAATGCTCTTCTTCCCTTTTCCATATTACAAGGTTTAAGCATCTCAGTTTTGCAGCTTGGTCAGTGCTAACTGAATTCTAGTGCTCCACCCTAACACTGCAGGCAGGGGACTTCCCTGGTGGTCCAATGGCTAAGACTCTGCTCCCAATGCAGGGGGCCTGGGTTTGATCCCTGGTCAAGGAACAGCTCCCATATGCCACAACTAAGAGTTTGCATGCCACAACTAAAGATCCCACAGGCTGCAAGACCTGGTGCAGCCAAATAAATTAGCTCTCCTGACTACTGGTAAAAGAAACCCCAGAAAGACAGGGAACAAATGTTTCCTTTTTTCCTACAGCTGCAGAAAAGTACACACTATTCTTTACTATACTGTCACTTTTTATCAAGTGGGAAACTGAAAAACAGTCATAAAAGTCTCCATCTTAATCTGTTCAAGAATCCTGTGTAAATATGTATTTACTATTTTCTATTATTCTAAAACTGTCCAAAATATTTCTACAGAGGAGTCTTCTTGTGCACCTGCATTTAAGAGGTTATTACCGTGTTCTGTAAATGGTAAATCCCCACCCCTAAAAGTCTGCAATTTCTGATTGTCCTGCTGAAGAATTTACTGTACTAGTTTCATTATTTAAAACACATCTGTTTTCTGAAATATATAAATACATATGAGAGCTTTTTGAACCAGAAAAAGAGCTTTGGAATTTTCTTCTCCCTCTACATACAAAAGAATGATAAATCTGATGCCTTTGCTGCAGTCCTGCTTCAGATACAGAGTTGAGATCTCTGTCTCACTGAAGTCAGCACACAGGCCTGGTTAAAGCCTCGAATCCTCCATCTCTCTCAGGCCAGCACAGGTCACTCCTGATAGTTATATAGAGGGTATCTGAAACAACAGGAGACAGTGCATCCTCAAAGCATTCACAGCAAAACCAACTGATGAACCTCCACAGTAAACACTGAATGTCTCCAATAGGCTAGACAGGAAGACCACAAAGAGGGTAAGACACAAGCCCTTACAAGGAGCCTCAGAGGGTCCTCAGAAGACCCACAGTCACCACACAACATGCTCAGCACGGTGACAGAGCTGGAGACAGAAGGCTGTGGGTGTTCTGAAGAGAGAGGCCAAGAGCCTGAACAGTCAGAGTGGGTTTTCATCAAGGAGATGCTACTTGAGCTGGACCTCGAAGGTAAAAGAAGAGCAGGAAGAGCAGCAGAAATGAAGAAGCAGGGGGAAAGTACTCACTGTACGTGATTAGAAGCGCAGCGTGAGCAGCCTGTTATGTATTTGTAAAGTTCTCTCTGGAGGGCAATGCGGAAGGCAGTACTGGAATTGGAGGCACCAGACAGGAGGCTAATAAATAACCTTCATTTAATATATGCTGATGAAGCATCTCTCGTGCACCTGAGCACCATGCTAGATTCTGTCTAGAGGAGAATAGAGACTGTCAAATAAGTGAGAACGAGCTGGCACCATGTCAAGTGCCATACCTAGGAAATTAGAGGGTGCAGGAGCAGGATCTCTTCAGACTTAAATAGTTTGCAATGCAGAAATCCAGCTGAAAAATATGTGGTGCCATAAGGTAAAAGAATGACAGATCTGAAGGATATTCAGGATGTAGAACCATCTAGCAGATGCTGTGGGGACCCCCACATACACACCTCACTGTTCCCATGCACCCTACAGCCTGCCACTGCAAACATCACTGAGTCTTAACCTGAGTACACTCATGTTTGGCTTTACAAGAGGCATGCCAGGAATAACCAGGGGGTTAGCACCCCTGGGAGTGGTCCTCCACCAACATCAGATGGAAGACAGTGGGACAACTCTGAGTGCCTTACACAAAGGATCCAGATGGACTGCATCTCAAGTGCCTCCAGTGGGAACCTGCTCTTCAACACACCTTGTCCTGGCTCCTCTCCCTTCCCTGTTTCATTTCCCCATTCTCCTAACAGTCCTTCCTGGAATCACCTCCCAAGTAAACTACTTGCACTCAGATCTTTGTCTTAGAATCCACTTTTGGGAACCCAACCTGAAACAAACAGAAAAAAAAAAAACTTAGTGAAAGATTAGATGGTAAAAATGGAAACCCAAATAT
Organism: Neotragus pygmaeus; assembly: GCA_006410875.1. NCBI lineage: Eukaryota > Metazoa > Chordata > Mammalia > Artiodactyla > Bovidae > Neotragus > Neotragus pygmaeus. Next base: position 298,990 of record SJYV01016911.1, on the reverse strand, counting down.
GAGGCTCTAAGATTTCTAATTTGGGAAATGCTGATCCTATTAACTGAGAAATAGACTCTTCAGGATAGGAAGAGGGGTACATTTGGGGCAGGGGCTGGTGAAGACAGGATAAGTTTGGAAACATTGAGTTTCAGGTGCCCAAGGGACTGTTACCTCAAAATTCCCTGAGTACAAGGTTAAGACTCTTGACTTTGAAAAAAGTGAAACAGTAGAAAAGGGACTACACAAGAGGAGAAACCACCAGAAATGAATGTCACTTCTCTAGGGTAATTACCTAAGAGAATACAAAGCCCTAGCTGTCTCTTCCAGCCGGTTTCTGTATTCTAGCTTCTCATAGTTGGAGGGACTCACTCCTTTAAAACCATACATCACTCCCCACCAACAGCCAGCAATTGCAGCGGTAGAATCACTGTCTCCACCGTGGAAAAATGCTCGGTGGGCAAGCTCCTTCCAGGAGTCTCCTGCAGCCAGGATGGCATCGTAGGCAATCATGGGGGCATCGTGTCCACTGCTGCCGCCCCAGCCAGAGTAGCTCACAGAAGTGTAGAACTGATCCCTTTCCTTCACATCAAAGGGCTTGGGAAAGGTAGGGGCTGATTTGCCATCCCAAATTCCTCTGAGTTTTAGGTACTTTTCCCATTGGTCTTGGAAGTAAGACCTGTAGGAAGAAAAAAAGACTACAATCAATTGAAAAAAATAAAGTCAAAAGCCATCAGGAAAGGTACCAGATAGACATGTGAGCAGGGAGAGTTCCAACATGACTTCAACCTCTAGAACTAATAATGTGAGCAGGGAGAGTTCCAACATGACTTCAACCTCTAGAACTAATATGATATGATATAAAAAATCAAAATGAATGTTAAGTGACCTTCATTCAATACATTTTTGCTAAGGAGTGATATAAATAATGCATCGATATCTGTTGCTATTAATGCATAAAGAAGATATACAGCAAGTTAAAGGTGGGAAATGTAGGTTTGCTTTTCCTGAGTTGAGAAATAGGTCAAGTGTCAACTTTCAACGGTGAACTTTATTTAGTCTGTCATCATATATTTTATTATTTTATATTACTTTCTTAACAAAATTGTACATATTTAAGGTGTATGACATGATGATTTGATATACATATGCCTAATGAAATGATCGCTACCATCAACCTAATTAATACATCATCTCCTTATACAGCTACTTTTTTTTTAAGAGGGAACTTCAGAACATCATGACTGTGGATGATTTCAGTAGAAAGCCTCTGGACATTTTTATTCTAAGAAAGGCAATGTGAAGTGAATTCAAAAAAGGGGAAGATGTGGTCTTACCACTTATTAATTACCTGGTGGAAAAACCTATCTTTAGGTCATTTTAACCAAGCATTTCACAATATTATTTGTTTGTCAAGACAACACTGAAAAAACAAGTTCCAGGAAATAATCAGGAAAGTTCATCTCTGTAAAGAATAGCCACAGGGACTTTTCCCTGGCGGTCCAGTGGTTAAGACACTGCTCTTCCACTGCAGAGGGCACGAGTTCAATCCCTGGGTGGGGAACGAAGATCCCACAGGCTGTGTGGCATGGCCAGGAAAAAAAAGAGAGAAAAGGAAGAGCCACAAAACTCTGGAGAACAGGATCCATACACATGAGGGAAGCAGTGCAGCCGCCCTACTCACTGAGGTCTTCACTTGGCTCCTTGGTGGCCATCACAGGTGGGACTGTATTTAGAATCCTTAGCAGGAGGCTGGGGAGGGGGCTGGATGCAGTGGATGATGAAATTGGATGGGAGACCGATGATGGTTGCTAAAAGTCTGAGTTTTAGGCATACACATACATCCAGGTGTGCACACAGACGCAACCATTTTCTAGCAGGAGTGTGCACCTGCAAACTCACCAGTGTTGAAGATTCTGCTCCACAAAGTAGCCTGATTGGACAATGTACTTTTTAGCTTCCGGAAGTACCTCCATCAGTCCTCTTCCCCACTGCTGGGGAGGCTTGCCGTTCACAGCATAGGCTGTAAAAAGAGCAGACACAAGGGCTCCCAGGTAGCCTGTGGGATGGTGGTGGGTCATCCGGCCGCTCTCGATGCTCACCTGGATCAGTGTGTCCAGCTGACTGCTGTGAGGGAACCGGAGACCAATGCACATGGCCCTCATGGCGGCCCCGCAGCCACCCTCATGGCTGTTAAAGGGAATCCTCCAGCCATCGGCTTTGTCTGGCTCCAGCAGCATGGCGTTCTGCGCTGAGGCACCCCCTGGGTAGAGTCAGGTAGAGAATGGGGTCAGGGTAACCAAAGCAAAGGCCTGGCAGGAGGAGAGAGCCAAGCCCTGCCTCCAACTTTCCTGGGTGGAAAGGGAAAGCCAGAATGTGTGACGATGCAGGTCCCCAACTCCAAACCCCAAGTCAGCACTGTGCCTTACTTACACAAGCGTACTTAGATGCTGTTGGGTTTGTGGGAGGGGCTTTTCATCAAGAAATGTTATGAGCTGAACTGTATTGATGATGAGCTGAATTGTATTCCCCAAAATTCATATGTTGAAGAGCTAATCCCTAGAACTTCGGAACGTGACTATATTTGGAGATGGGCCTTTTACAAAGGTGATGAATTTAAAGTGAGAATGTTGGGACGGGCCCTGGTTCAGTCTAATCAGTGTCCTGATAAGAGGAGGAAACCTGGACACACAAAAAGATTCCAGGAATGTATGCTCTGAGAGGGCCCGGCATGGTCTGCAAGCCACAGAGAAAGGGTTCCTTCAGAAGAAATGAAACCAACACCCTGATCTCAGGCTTCCAGCTTCCGAAACAGTGAAAAAATGACATCCGTTGTTTAAACCCGGCCAATCTGTGGTATTTTGTTATGGCAGGTCAAGCTCACTAATACGAGAGCCAGGGAAAAGGTGGTTCACATCAGCTGTTGGCCAAATGACTATAAAAAAGTGAGCAAGAACCACTTGTGAGCAGACCTGGAACCAGAAAAAGAGTCTCTACAAAACATTTTCCAATCTTCTTTAAAAAGAAAAAAGTGTTCTTCATAGATATTAAAGAAAACTTAGAAACTATAAATAATTGAAAGGAAAATAGGAAACTATAAATACTCTTATCACCCAGATTTTTCCCAACAGATATACATACATACTCTTAATGAGAATGGGTTCATAATATACAGTGTTTCATAATCTACTTTACTTCATATACAACATCTTTCCATATCAGCAAATACTTATCTGTGTAATTTTAAATGGCTGCAGATGTGTCACCATAATTAAATAAATGACAGAACATTTAGCTTGTTTCTATTTTTATCATAACTAAGAAAACTAATGTCTCAGGACTTCCCCTGTGGTCCAGAGGTTATGACTGCTTTGCAATGCAGTGGGCACGCGTTTGATCCCTGGTCAGCGAACTAACGTTCCACATGGCTCGGGGTGTGGCAAAAAAAGTAATTAATTAAAAAATAAAAACCTAATATCTTTGATATTTAAACCCCAATCAACATTTTAAGTGACTTCCTTGGGTTTCTTTTAATTCTCCACCTGCCCAGGACCTCCACCAGCTGCTCTCACCTGGGGCCCGGCCATCCATGTCTCCCATGCAGTCCTGGTAATGCTTAGCAAGGAGGGAGTACAAGTGAGTCAAGTCTGAGACTCTGCCGGCTTCCAGGAGTGCTTCTGCTGTGGCCAGGTGCATCACGGTGTCATCGCTGACTCTCCACCTCTCCACATCTATGGCATCCAAGCCACCAAGCTGAGCCAGCTGCCTGTGAATTTTCTCCCCATTCTGGAGGAACTCCCACTTTCCATTGAAGTATCCCAAGGCATCTCCAGCTGCACTCAGCACCATAGCTGCCACATACCTCTCCATCAGGGCCCCACACATGGCGAAGCTGTCTATAGGGGAATATAAAGACACACAAAGGATGAGGAGAAAAAAAAATCAGAAAAAATAATAGCCCTATCAGCATTTTACTGGGGTTTCCCTGGTGGCTTAGCGGTAAGGAGTCCACCTACCAATGGAGGAGACAGGTTCAGTCCTTGGGTCTGGAAGATCAGCTGGAGGAGAAAATGGTAACCCACTCCGGTATTCATGCCTGGGAAATACCACGGACAGAGGGGCCGGGTGGGCTACACTCCAAAGTGTCACAAAGCATAAGACATGACTGAGAGACTGAACACACACATCACACTGTACTGATTACCCACTCCTTGCAGGCACAGTATTAAGGGCATATCATTTAACCCTCACAACAGCTCTATGGGGAGTGGAATAAGCCCATTTTGTTGTGTGGTTTTTGTTGTTTAGTCACTAAGCTAAGTTTTGTCCAAGTCATTTTCAGCCTTGACTAGCCCACCAGGCTCCTCTGTCTGTGGGATTTCCCAGGCAAGATCAGAACTTTGTCTTGTCAAGTTAGGCAAGACTAACTAGGACCCTATCTTTGCCTCTCTGTGAGTGGCAAGCCCATTAAATTCTGCAAATCAACCATTTTCTCTTTTTGGTTGAATTTGGCCTTGGAATGCATCCCTCCTTTCCGTAAATGCTAACTTTCCACTGGTATCATGAAGTACTGTTCGCAAAGCACCTGGACCTTCAGTCTCATCAGAGGGCCTGGATCAGTCTGCATGTCAGAGATAAGAAAACTGAAGGCCAGAGAGGGTAACTTCACGCAAGCAACAGATGGAGGCACTGGGATCCAAATCCTCTGTTTCTGGACCATTCACCTCAGCACAGATCTAATTACCTTGAGCAACCTTTTTATGCCTTACCCATCATATCTGTAAAGCAGTGGCACAAACAGTAATAACCTCATGGGTTTGTCATGAGTAGTAAATGAATTAATTTAAAAAATAACTTTAGTTATTCTTTTTAAAAATATTTATTTGGCTGTGCCAGGTCTTGACTGTGGCATGTGGGATCTTCTATCTTTGTTGCTGCATGCAGGTTCTTTTAGTTGCAGCACAGAGGAGCTTCAGTTGCAGCTTTTGGGACCTTTCTGTCACAGCATGCTGAATCTTTAGTTGCAGCATGCAAACTCAGTTGCAGCATGTGAGATCTAGTTCCCTAACCCGGGAAGTTCCAGTGAATTAATCTTTATAAAGTACCTAGAACAGTGTTTAGCACATAATAAGTAGCATTTTTTATTATTCATACACAACCAGGGGAAATGATTTTTCCATTAATTGAACTAGAATACTGTACTCTCTCCCCACACTCTTCCTTTCAACAGCAGTATTTAAATTTTGTGTTCCTTCTAAATGTTTGACTTGTAGAGGCTTAGGGTCTCAGCTAACTCTCTCTCCATGAATATCAGTTCAGTTCAGTTCAGTTCAGTTCAGTCACTCAGTCATATTTGACTCTCTGCGACCTCATGGCCTGCAGCATGCCAGGCTTCCCTGTCCATTGCCAACTCCCAGAGCTTGCTCAAATTCATGTCCATTGAGTAGGTGATGCCATCCAACCATCTTATCCTCTGTCGTCCCCTTCTCCTCCTGCCTTCAAACTTTCCCAGCATCAGGGTCTTTTCCAATGAGTCAGTTCTTCCCATCAGGTGGCCAATGAATATTGATGAATATTCCAATGAATATTCAGGACTGATTTCCTTTAGGATTGACTGGTTGCATCTCCTTGCTGTCCAAGGAACTCTCAAGAGTCTTCTCCAAACTAACCCCCGGTAAAGTGCTGGTTTCTCGCTGTCCCTTACAGCTTGTAGCATTCACCAGCAGAGTCTTGCACTATCTGCCCTCAGTCTATCATCCACTCCACTTAATCAGGCCAGGAAAACACTTTGAAATGCCGGTGGACTAGCTCATTCTCTCCTCAGCTCCAGCTCTTTCCCCTTCCAAGATGTCTTACTCTCCTCCTCTTACCTAAACCTATTTGCTCAGGGTTAAGTTCAAATCCTTGGGCTTCCCAAGGGAGTCCTGCTCCAGCTGCACTGCTGTAGTCCAGGGAACGCAGGCGCAGGTTGGCAAGCACCTGAGAAAAACGATGAGGACATACTGAGCAGCCCATTACCGAGTTACTGATCATGTTGAATTTCCTGGCTCCAAAACGGTATTTGTTAAAAAAAAAAAAAATGACTTACATATTTTAATGTTTATAAATGATGCTCAGGAACTGGAGTTCTGGGCTAACAGTCCTGGCTCTGCTCAGAATCAGATGTGTGATGGTGGACAAGCTACCTCCTTCCAGGACCTCAATTTTCCCACGGTAAATCGTATTGCTGGGATGGGTGCAGAGGTAGTGGGGAGCTATAGATGCAACCTGGGCTCCCATCCTGCGCGGAGAGCTTCAGAGACCAAGCTTAGGTCTAGACTTCTGAGGACGGATCTTTAAGCCCCTGTACCCTCTTCTAAAGAGCTTCCCTTGTAGCTCAGTCGCTAAAGAATCCATCTACAATGCAGGAGACCCGGGTTCGATTCCTGGGTTGGGAAGATCCCCCGGAGAAGGAAATAGCAACCCACTCCAGTATGCTTGCCTGAAGAATCTCATGGACTGTAGTCAGCCAGGCTCCTCTGCTCATGAAATCCTAAGAGTCGGACATGAGTAAGCAACTAAACCACCGCCACCACCCTCTTCTTAAGTCCTCGGCTTCCTGTCTGTAATTCCTCCTGGCTCCACCCGAATGTGTTTCTGTGGGTTTCAAGTGAGGCTGGGGGGTGGTGGGCGACGACCACCTCACCCTGGAAGAAACTTTGAGTTTTTACACCGTGCTGTGGCCTCCCGATTTCCAGATCGCTGTTATTTTTTGTACGCTTAACTTTTCTAGTTGACAGTCTCGTCGCCGAACTTTACATTCAAAACGGAGATCTGGGCAGCGGATTCACGCAGTCTTCTGCGGTTTTGTTGTTGTTGTTTTGAGCGGGGGAGGGTACAGGCGAGTGGGGAACAGGTTCAGCCGCGACAGGAGTGGAGGGTGGCCCCTGGGTCCTGACCATTAAAAGAAAGCTGGGGAGAGGGTAGAAAGTTTGAGGTCCTCATCCCTTACGGATGCATAGGACAGTGGTGCGCGTCCTGAGTCCTGTTGTTGAGCTCAGGGATCAGCTACTTGGCAGTGATAATGATGCAGGTCACACTGGGCCACATTGAACTGCTCACCGTGTGTCAGAAACCCAGGCCCAGAGCTAATCAGGCAGAGCCCAGGGAGATGGTGATGTATATTAATGTAGAGAAACCTTTTTTCTTTTTTATGGAGGTTGAATAGATGATCCTTACAGATAGATCACCTTGGCAGAGTGGCTAAGCCCTATATTTCTTCTTCCGAAATGTACTTCCAGTTGTCGGCACAGTACGTTCTGTGACGTTAGTCTATCAAGGAGTGGGTCCCCAGACCAGTGCGTTCTCGTCAGAGCTTGAAGAACGTCTCATTTAGCGAGAGCAGAAGTGAAAGGGCGCCGTGCTCGTCCCCCAGCCCTGCCCCGTCCTCTCCTCTCCCTGTCGTTCCCTGTCCGGTGCTGTAACCTTCGCACCCATCCGGCCGGCAGGGGCTNGGGCGTGCGGGCCGAGCGCGGGCGTGCGGGCCGAGCGCGGGCGTGCGGGCCGAGCGCGGGCGTGCGGGCCGAGCGCGGGCGTGCGGGCCGAGCGCGGGCGTGCGGGCCGAGCGCGGGCGTGCGGGCCGAGCGCGGGCGTGCGGGCCGAGCGCGGGCGTGCGGGCCGAGCGCGGGCGTGCGGGCCGAGCGCGGGCGTGCGGGCCGAGCGCGGGCGTGCGGGCCGAGCGCGGGCGTGCGGGCCGAGCGCGGGCGTGCGGGCCGAGCGCGGGCGTGCGGGCCGAGCGCGGGCGTGCGGGCCGAGCGCGGGCGTGCGGGCCGAGCGCGGGCGTGCGGGCCGAGCGCGGGCGTGCGGGCCGAGCGCGGGCGTGCGGGCCGAGCGCGGGCGTGCGGGCCGAGCGCGGGCGTGCGGGCCGAGCGCGGGCGTGCGGGCCGAGCGCGGGCGTGCGGGCCGAGCGCGGGCGTGCGGGCCGAGCGCGGGCGTGCGGGCCGAGCGCGGGCGTGCGGGCCGAGCGCGGGCGTGCGGGCCGAGCGCGGGCGTGCGGGCCGAGCGCGGGCGTGCGGGCCGAGCGCGGGCGTGCGGGCCGAGCGCGGGCGTGCGGGCCGAGCGCGGGCGTGCGGGCCGAGCGCGGGCGTGCGGGCCGAGCGCGGGCGTGCGGGCCGAGCGCGGGCGTGCGGGCCGAGCGCGGGCGTGCGGGCCGAGCGCGGGCGTGCGGGCCGAGCGCGGGGAGGGGTACCTGCTGGCCGGGAGGGGCGTCACGCTCGCGAGCCCAGGGCGGGGCCGGGCGCCGGCGAGTCAGGCTGCGAGGAGGCCCAGCGCGGACCCCGGCGCGAGCCGAGAGCTGAGCACCAAGCGGGGTGGAGCGCCGCGTCCGCGGATCGCGCTCGGGTTTCGCAGATCCGGACCGGTGCCCGGCGCTTGCAGTTGTTCGAGCGTCAGCTGCCCGCTGCGTCAGCCGCCCGCTGCGTCAGCCGCTCCCTCGGTTCGGAGTGGGTAGCGGGGGGCGCCGTCGAGCATGGACGACGGGAAATGGCGCCGCTCCGCCACCAAACCCCACCCTGCCCCCAGCCTTACCCCTGTCGAGGACTCAGGAGTGACCCCGGCTTGAAGCCTCGGCCTTTCCTCCAGTCCAGCTCCCCTGGGCAATGAATAGTGTGTGGCCCCGATCTCGGAAAACGGTGCTGAGTGCGTGAGTGGCCTTTGTCATGTTTCTGGGCCCCTCACCCATAAAATAGGGCAATAACAGTACCGACCTCTTTAGGGTGGTTGGTAGGATTAATTTTAACTCTTGTCGTTTATTTGGCCGCAGAATAGAATATTTTCATGCTGATAATATAAAGCAAAGGAAAACTAAGAGTATTTTTGCCTGAATAAATTCTTGAAAAGAATTAGAAACAGTATCTGCAGGTATTGTATGCAGATGTTCTAAACATTATATGCAGGTATTCTGCAGACTTCTCTGTATGCCTCTCTTTCTTGCTACAGGCATTAAACACCTGCTGTTTACCACGTGGATGCTAGGCCCTAACACAACCCAGCTAGTGAGTGGACCCATGCAAGGGATCCCATCTTAGGCTGCTGATTTACATTTTTTGTTTTTAAATCAAATGTTCTTTTTATGATTAAAAAAATAATGCATACTTCCAGTAGAAAAACTGAAAAACCTTTTAGAAATATCTCTTAAAAAACATATCTCTCATGTGTTCACAAAGATAAATGTTTCTGGATTTCTTTGCAGAATTGTTTCTCAGCAGAAAATTGGAAATAATCTCAACCTCTATTTAGACAGGAGAATGAGTTTCCTTCTCCTAAATTAGGGCATAATTATGAAACTTTTCCAAAAAGGTAGACATTTAAATCAGTAGATTTGGGGTAAATAATTAGGTTCACAGGGGAAGAAATTGGAGACATTTTGTTAATCAAAAAATCAGCTTTTAGAGTGAGGGATATACATGGTCTTATTTATGTAAAAAAAAAAAAAAGCTCTGTGTGTGTGTGTGTGTGTGTGTGTGTGTGCATGCCTGTGTGTAAAATGACTGAAAGGATATATGTTACATTGTCATTAATGATTATCTAATTATCTCTTAGGTGGCTAAGGGGAGAGTTTGCAGGGAGTAGGGAGAGAGAGAAGGGGCAACTTTTAACCTTTCATATTAAGAATTTTTACATATTACATGTAAAAAGAAATTTTAGAAGCCATAGGAAAAAAGCCCACATTCTACCACTCAGACTGTAAAGACTGATAGTCTTTATGCACATTTTTAAAAAATGGGGTCATTTTGTATATACAATATTATATCCTATTTTTAATCACTAAGCTTTACATTGTAAGCATTTCTGTCATTTCTAAGTGTCTTTACTACAATTGGATCCAAATGTTCAAATAATAAAATAAACTCCCTTTCATGTTGATACAAAGTAATATGAGGCCCTGATCGTCAGTTCCTCTCCAGCCACCCCATGGCCAGGGCTGGTTCAACAGAAAGAAAACAGAAGTATAGATAGTTGAAAAACAGGGGATTAAACAAATCTTCATCACTTCAGGGGCCTGAATGTGTTATACCATGCCACCATGCCTCGTGAAATCTTGAGAGCTAAAAAAAAATTTTTTTAATGAGAGAGAGAGAGAAAGATAGAGCTAACAGGAAATGGTTAATAGACAGGGCCCCTGACCTGTGCAGCAAATGCAAAATAACAGAAAGTTTCAGAGAAAAATATACCACAGAATAGGACCCAATTTAACACAATTTGTTAAAATGATTTAAAGTGGTAAAAAATGAGGTAGAGGCCTTTTAGAAGAAAACAGAAGAAAGCTAGGCCAGGAGATATAGGAAGCCTAAAATGGCTGTTCACATATCATTTAGCATCAACTCACTTCAGAAGATTCAGTGAGCATCCATGATGGTTAATTTTAGGTATTCACCTGGCTAGGAAAAAGTACCCAGATAATTGGTCAAACATTTTTCTAGATGTTTCTGTGAAGGTATTTTTAAGATGAGATTAACATGGAAATCAGCAGCTAATTTTCTTCCATGGTAAGTGGGCCTTACCATTCGGTTGAAGACCTTAATAGAAAAAAGACTGATCTCACACGAGGAAGAAGGTATTCTGCCAGCAGACTATCTTCACATGGAGTTGCTACATCACCTCAACCTGGGTCATCAGCCTGCTAGCCTATTGTGCAGATTTGGACTTGGTAACCTCCACAATCACATGAGCCAGTTCCTTAAAATAAATCTCTCTCTCCATGTATGTATTGGTTTTGTTTCTCTGGAGAACCCTATTACAGCATATAAAGTATGCTAGATACTTTGCTGGGCGCTTACTGCGGTTACTGAGGTAGAACAAGAATCACAGGGATAGAGGAGACTTTTGAGGCACAAGCACTGTGACCAAGGAGAATGTTCAAGGCACCAGCTCGGCAAATAGGAGGAAGACAGTATCAGCTTAGAGGGTTTACAGAAGGCATCTAGAGAAAATTATATCTGGGCTTATTTTTTTAAAGAATAATTAAGATAAACTAAAATTTCCAGAAGCCCAGAAATAACCCAAACAGCTAGTTCAGAGGAGAAGCAAAGATTTAAAAAAGTAAAAGTACAAAGATGCAGACTTAGGTTGATATTTCCTCCCCAGTGATGCACGGTTGCTCAGCCCGACCTCATTGTTGAGGTGTGAGTTAGTTTCCAGTCCAGCCTGTCACTGGGTTAGAAGACTGGTCACGGTCTTAAGCTTTCTCCTTTTCTGTCTTACTGAATCATTTCCAAATACTTCATCGTAAGACTGAGTACTAGATTTGCACAATGGAAATCAATATCCTCCTGGAGGATTTTAAAGAAGGCTGGAAAAGAATTCGAAGATGTTTATCAAAGAAAACAGGCTCTCTGGCCGCTGGTCCCAAAGTACTTTTTAAAAATAGAATCCATATGTACATAAGAGCAAAGTTTACATCATAACATGTCAGGGTCAGAAGGGATATTTGCATACCTGTAACTATAGTGAGGAAAGTGAGGTCCAACTAAGAGAAGAGAGTTCCTTTGAGTCACACAGCAGAGAGAAGTAGCCTTCTCTGAACTCTCCTCTGAAGGAGTTCATGGTCTTGGAGCTCTCAGTCCAGGGCTTCTTCCGTTCCCTGTACTGCCATTTACACAAACTTTGAAATGATATGATAGACTACGCTTTGAGTTCATTAATGCTCTGACCCTCCTGAGCCTGATTTTTTTAAATATTTCATACTCCTTCCACAAGAGCCCTCCATTTGATGACAGTGTAAAAGTTGTATTTACTATTATACAGAGTGAAGTAAGCCAGAAAGAAAAACACCAATACAGTATACTAACGCAAATATATGGAATTTAGAAAGATGGTAAAGATAACCCTGTATGCGAGACAGCAAAAGAGACACAGATGTATAGAACAGTCTTTTGGACTCTGTGGGAGAGGCATTGAAACATGTAAATTATCATATGTGAAACGAATTGGCAGTCCAGGTTTGATGCATGATACAGGATGCTCGGGGCTGGTGCACTGGGATGACCCAGAGGGATGGGATGGGGAGGGAGGTGGGAGAGGTGTTCAGGATGGGGAACACATGTACACCCGTGGCGGATTCATGGCAATGTATGACAAAACCAATACATTATTGTATAGTAATTAGCCTCCAAAAAAATAAATAAAGTGAAAAAAAATTCTGATGCTTAAAAAGGAGAAAAAAAATGAATAAAAGTATTTAAAGAAAGATCCAAGATATGTGCTGTAATTCTAATAAGCAAGCAGTAATCAAATATGGCAGAAGGTGGGGATGGGGACACTGAATGGAGAGATTAGTGGATACAAATTGGTGTTTCAAAAGCAGGGAGTGGCTTCTCTCCTTCTAAGCAGAACAGAAAGAGACCCGGGGGAACTCCACATTCCTGCCCACCCCTCTTTCCCCTTGTCTCCGGAGTGCTCTCGTTTGCTTCTGTAAGTTGTTTTTTCCCAACCTTTGATCTGGAGATCCACGTAGATTTTGAAACCTTCTTTGGTACATTTTCTACCAGATGGCCCCCACCACTCTGCCTCTCCCAGTCCTATGGGGATTTCCCACAGCTGGTCAGCTGAGTCCCCAAGCTCCCCTTCCCGAGTTTGCAATGGACTTTTGGTGCTCCTGACCGCAGGCTCATCCTAAGCACTTCACTGCCCACAAGTCTGGCTCTCAGTGGGTGAAAATATAGCTTCCAGGAAATGGAAAGTAACTACTGGAGCCAAACATCTGGGGAGCCTTGCTTAAGTTCCCTCCCCACCCTCCCATCTTCTGCTCCACCATCCCTCCATCAGCATCAGACTAGGCTAACCTACCTGAGTCTGCTCATTTTGCTTCGAGAAGAATCTTCGGGACTATAGGTAAAGGAAAACCTCATCAGGGGACATCTTTCAGCCCTCCCCTCCTATCCTCTGACGAGGTGTCAGTTCCCTCATCGTCTCTGGCATTCATTCCTAAAACTCCTCTTTGGAGAGAGCTCAAGTTTAGGGTGGGGAATCTAAAAAGAGTGAGAGTGAAACCAAGACTTCACAAAGGAAGCTGGTTTAGGCAGGTTTGCTAATGGTGACAGCCGCTGGAGAGTCCCTCAGCCTCCCCCTGTGGATGCCAGTGAAGTCAGCTCCAGAATCAGGAGGGAGTCACTGTGAGGGTGTGCTTCGGCTCTTCATGCTATCAAATAAATTCTGCTCTTCTCAGGCGTCCTTGTGTAAACGGGGCCACAAGTGGCCAGATTTCCTCTCCTGTACAAATAGTAGCTGAATGTCTGCGCAAGGTATACTTTAAATGTTGCCCTTTCTGGGGAGAGTTGACGAGAGAGAAATCTGCTCTTTCCACTCAAGCCATGCAATTTCTCTTTAATTTTAGGCATAGAATTAGATGACTCCCCTCACTGCAACCCCTCTCCACAACCCCTCCCTCTTCTTTTGAAATAGGAGACCATGACCTTTGTTTACAGATTGTTTTTCCCCTAGATTACTGTGTCACTAAGAAACAGAGGGCAGCTATCTATTTCACTTTTCAAGAAAATATGCCAGAAAGAAGAAAGAGGAGGAAAGGGAAGAAGCTGAGGAGGAAGGAGAAGGGGAGGGTAAAGGAAGGTCATTACTTCCTCCTGTTGATGTCGTTTAGCTGGTAAGTCCTGTCCAACTCTGTGCCTCTTAGGGTGGTTAAATAGTTTAGTGTGTTTAAGAAGTAAATGCCCTATTGTTCAATCTTTAATGGGCTCAGCCTGGCACTCATTGATGACCTAGAGGGGTGGGATAGAGGGAGGAGATGGAGGCTCAGGAGAGAAGGGATATATATATATATATATATATATATATATATAAAATGATTGAATCTAGTTGTCATACGACAGAAACCAACATAAAATTGTAAATTAAATTTAAATAAAATTAAATAAAAAATTCTTTAATGGGCTGACTTGACTCTTCAGTTTTCATTTATTCAAGCTTGATATCATGATGGCTACACTGTCCTATTATGAGAGCACCAAAATCATCTCTGTCCTCTCCTTCTACAGCCTTTGGATGGCTCCTTTCCATGTTTCTGGGGGAACAAGGAAAGTGACACACAAATTGAAAAAAGGGCAACTTTTGTGACTTTGCCAGCAGCTGTAATGGAAAGTGTGGGCAGGAGGATTGCAGCCAGTCTGTGGTGACTCTTAATCCCCAGAGTCCTATCATCACAGACTGGCCAGGATTCAAGAGCAGGTCCCTACCCTCAGGCAGAGAACTCATGTGGACACACGGTCTGTCTCTTCTCCTAAAGGATCCAGTAATAAGCATGGCAGCCCACTCTAGTATTCTTGCCTGGAGAATCCCACGGTCAGAGGAGCTTGGTGCATTACAGTCCATAGGGTGGCAAAGAGTCGGGCAGTACAATATGACACTCCCAGTGCCTTTGAAAGTTGCCCTTTCCAGTTTCATCACACACACACACACACACACACACACACGCACACACACACACACACACCCCAAGTCTTCCTTAAACATGACCAAATCCCCAGCTTTAATTTAAGATTATTTTCTCTAATTTGGTCATCCACAGAAGTGAAGTGTATTTACATCCATTAAAAGCTCAAAGCAAATAAACAGGAACACCTCAAGGCAGTGAAAAATCATTATCAGAACCCCCAATCCCCTTGGGCAATCTTAAAAATATCTCAGTTCTCCTCTGTTTGCTCTTTTCTCTGAACTACCCAGTTTAACATCCTTCTTATTATTGTTTGTTACTTTTTTCTGGATCCATTTCTACATTTAGTTTGAAATGGAATGTAGTCTTTCAATAAAGGTCTGGGCTCATGTGCAAAGATAATGAAGATAATTCCTGGCTGTGGCATGTCATTTTTCCACTCATACCTCCCTAATATTTTGTTGGCATTTTTACCATCTTGCAGCCTCAGAATGCCCTGGGTCTTTTTCTGTGACTGTTTGTTTCTTTTTCTTAGGGTCTGTCCATCTTCTTCTTATCTCTCTCCCATTCTGTTCATCTTTGCATCCACAGCACATGATACAGTTCTAGGCATACAGTAGGCACTCAGTAAATTTGGGGGAACTGGCTTGATGTGGCAAAGGAGTGGTACAGACATTAGGAGCTCAGAAGAGGGAAAGAGCAGATGGGGATTAGAAGAGCCAAAGAGAGCTTCTTGAGGAAGTGATTTTTGGAATACCCCTTTAGGGAAGAAGATGTTTGGATGGGCAGAGAGGATGGGAAAGGCTGTGCAGGGAGTTATGGTGAAGTCAAGATTTTCAGGCAGAGAGTAGAGCCCCAAATGCAGAAGGGAGAGGGGCAGTGGGCAACAGGGAAAGAGCCCTCTGTTTGGATCAGAGTTAGCGCGGAATGTCCACTTCTCGTTTCATTTAAAGAACTCTGGTGATTTCCATCTCCGTGAATCAGAAAGAATGTGACAGTGTACAAAGAAGAAGAGATCACCACTCTCACACTGATGGCCTTTACCACCAGCTTTAGCAGAGTGTGGCACCACTCGGGAGCACCATAGTCTGAAAGCCCAGGTCTGGCCACCCCATTCTGGGTGCAGGCTATACAGATGGACTTAAATGAAGCTGAGAACGGGAGTCAGAGAGGCTCCACAGAGAGGCTGAAATTCATTGCAACCACAGTCCAGGGCAGAAATCAGGGTGCTGGTTGCCAGGTAGGTACCCAGGGGAACTGACCTGAAACAGAGGTCAGAGAGCTTCTTGTGATTCTTCATTGCTGAGATTGCAACCAGTGTTGTTAGAAAAACCAAAGATACAACTTCCTGAAAATTTTTGTTAATGCAAAAATGGGTTTGTTTCTTTGGCAACAGAAGAGTCCACTGTAGGAAAGAGGTTTTCTCAGCACCTAAGCAGTCCTAAATAACAATAACAAAAGCTGTCCTAGCACCTTGGACCCCGAGTACTCAATAGCCAAAGACTTTGCAGTAGCCCTAGTTGGCCCAGCCCAACCCTGCCTGTGGTACAGTTTTAGCTCAGCCTGGCTTTCATCTGCATGAAGAGAGTGAAACAGTTCTAAGGTTGAGAGAGGCTAGACTGAATCACCATTTTAGAGAGATCACTTTGTTCAGGGGCAAAGCCACATGCATTTATCACATTCATATATCAGTCACATCTCCTATTGTTTTCTTTTCCTCTAAATGGAGTCACCTTTATACTTTACCCAGTTATTTTAGACGGGAAGACATTGTGTGTCTACCACATGAAGTCCCTCCTGCCTTAAGCCTAGTTTCTCCAGAAAGCAAAGCTAGTTACAAAGCCCTAGATGACTGGGGATGTGAGTCTGGTGGTATAAGACAGGGCGATTTGACACAGGGAAGAAAGAAAGGCCAGTACAAGGGTGCCTCACCATGCTGGCCTCTGCTTCAGGCAACTGGTACTCCATCTCATTGGGGCCTTCTGGAAAGCCTCATGAAATGTCTCTCTCAATTCCCCATCTGGGTAATGAAAATGGAAAGCAGTTATCCATCATCTTCCAGCCCCTTTGGATCAAGAGTAGCCCCACTGGTTCTAAGTCCCTCATATTTCCAAGTTGCACATGCTTGAGTGCAGACTTTCCCAGGGAATCTGATGTGACGGCAACAGAGAGGCCTCAAATGCCAGAAGCAAATGGAGAAAGGTATGGGCCAGATAAAGTGCTATCAGTTTCCATGGGTGCAAAAGAGAGCTACTGGACCAGCGTGGGTTGGCTGCCTTCCCAAGGAATGCTCCAGAACTCTTCACAGGAGTAGCAAGCTGGTTGGAAATTGGTGGGGGAGGACTGAAATCTTCCTCACCTCACCCTCTGGTTCTATCACTGTTACCTGAGGGTGACTGTGCCAGGCTAGGGTGGCTGGGGTTACTATCCCACTTGGCTAGTAGGACACACTGTCAAGCCACTCTGTAGAGATGGTGGGGGTGGGGGAGTGTTGGTAAGAGTGGTCTTGTAAGCTAGACACTCCCCCAAAGTTTCCACTACCCATGAGATGGATGGCCCACTCCTGCTGTGGCATAACTCTAACTAGGGAGGGGTGATTCTGGGTATGAAACAAAACTTGAAAAAGCACAGAAACAGCCAGCCTTATGGCTCAAATACTGTCTACCCCCAAAGTTGATGGGTCGGCCCCTCCCACTATGGGGCACCTTTCTAACCTCTCCCCTGGGTGGCCCAGTGCAGTTTCCTCTCCCCCTTGACCCTGAGGCATTGCTGGGGCAGGTGAGGGAGACTGGCCCTGTGGTCTGCGATACCTTCTGCAGGGAACTGACAAAACAGGACAGCAGAGGAAGCTTCCTCAAATTGCACATAAAGAACACTATGCTCTTCCCCTGGTTGGACTTAAACATTTCTGAACATCAGAGTTCTCTATCAAGTAAAAGGAAGTTGGGAGGGGAAATGCCACCTCTGTGAAATATCACCCGAAGAAAAACCAAGTGACTTGCCATTAGTTTGAAGACGGCAAGAAAGGAACATCTCAGAAGTGGAGCCTCATACTTCAGTTTTTAATGCAAGAGGAATTGTTCTTTGGCAAGTAAGTACATTTATTATTAGCTTAATATGGGGATAGCTTGGTGGATCTAGTTACCAACAACTTGACTGCTTTTTAAACAAACATATCTCCAAGATGCATCCTTTTCCCCCAAAGGGGGAATCATTATCAGAGTTATGACTCTAGAAGGTGGAAAGTGGAAACTGTTAGTTGCTCAGTCATATCTGACTCTTTGTGACCCCATGGACTGTAACCTGCCAGGCTCCTCTGTCCAAGGGATTCTCCAGGCAAAAATACTGGAGTGGGTTGCCATTTCCTTCTCCATAGGATCTTTCCGACTCAGGGATCGAACCTGGGTCATCTGCTGCATTGTAGGCAGATTCTTTACTGCCTGAGCCACCAGCAAAGCCTGGGCATCAGTTATGGTCCTAGATGGTAGAAAATATTAATTTTTCAGGCTGAATCTGAGTTTTCCAAAACCAGTAAGATTCTGGTGAATGAGTGAATCCAGGCTAATTCTGATTAAAATATAGTGTGGCTGATAAGACAATCTGATGTGGCCGACAGACTAGCCCTGGGGTGGTTCCCCAAGATGGGTCCCAAACATCTGGGTAGCACCCAGACTGGGTCTCTGTTGGAATCTGAGAGGATCACATCAAAGCACAGCTTCCATTTTTATTCCTAATGTTTAATATATTCGCTAAAAAAAATCAGCTTGCTCACACTGTAGTACATAATATAATCAAGTAATGATTTCCGTATGTCTTTTCTCTTCCCCTTTTACTGACGCTCTTCCATTGACTGAATTCCTCTACCCCTTTAAGACACAGTCTTTGTGTAGAAGCATTTAAAAACAGAAACGTTTGTTTTTCTGTGTTAATATAGTAAGAAAGAAGTAGTTTCATGACTTAAGTACTGCCTTGGACAAACTACGCCCTCCCTGGTGCTGTGTTTCTCGATATGTTCTGAAGAGGGTCCAAGCTTTCATGGGCTGGCTGGCTGGTGTCCAGGGCCGTTCAGTTCTCGTTGTTTCTAACAGTCTTCAACATCTCCCAGCAGTAGGAGAGTGGTGATTGGTTCTCGGAACATGTGCAAGGCAGGGTCACTTCCTCAAATGTCCGTCAAGTCTTGCTTTTCCCTCAAGACTGTGCTATGATTTAGAGGTTGCTCAGATTACAGTCCCCGACTCATTTCAGGGAGTAAACTAAGAGGTTTTGCAACCCACGGTGGGCCAGTCTTCCTTTCTGGATGACTTTTCTTTTTTCTTTTCCTTTTCAGGTTGTGAAGATAAATCCTGTCTTTTAATTTTAGGAGTCTGGACACCCAGGTACTCCAACCAGTGTCTCCTCAGTGTGTTTTGCAAATATCACAGGCAAACCCTCTGAGTGGGGGGCAACTGAATTGTCTTCGGCCCTGCCTGGTGTAAACTGTGAGGTGCCAGCTCTCACGTGGCTCGAAACTGTTTGCTTTTGTTTTCCATCCTCACCAACAGAAGCCATGGGTCACACAATGAAGTTGGGAACACTGCCACCCAAGCGCCCGTGCCTCTGGCTCTCTCGGCTCTTGGTGCTCACTGGTCTTTTTCACTTCTGTTCAGGTAAGCAACTGCCGGGAACCTGACTGTGTCCACCACGTGGGGGTTTGGAAGAGAAAGGACATGGTGTTCTCTGGCTGTCTCCTTCTGTCGCCCTGCAAGAGGGAAGGGACATTCAGGGTATTTCAGTCCACTTTAGGGATGAGAAAACAGGTCCAGAAAGGTTAAAGGACCTGTGCTCGATCACACAACAAGCCAGTGGCCAGGCTAGCTCAGGAACACGACCTTAAAGGAAAGGCGGGGCTGTGTTATTTTAACAAAACCAAAAGCTGATTCAGAAGGACAGCTTAGAGCTGTGATCTCCTCCACTAGATGCTCATTTACATTTTGTGACATGCCGAGGGCCCACTGGCCTTGGGCTCTGCTTCCCAAGCTACATCTACATGAGACAACACAGCTAACATCCTCTACTTCTAAAACTGAACAGTGATGATCTTTCCAAGTTGAAGGGGGAAAAGAAAGTAGTGGTGACATACAATCTTTTTCATCTTAAAATTTTCTCTTATTATTTACTTTTATGCTTTAGGTGCCAATGGCCTTTGTCAATGCTGGCATTGACCTAATGCTGGCATTAGGTAGTATCAGATTTAGTACAAATCATATTTTGAGTTACTTTAAACTTACTACAAAGGTATTTCCAGTGCATCCTACAAAGAGTATTTTGACTTCTGGAGCCTTTCTCCAGCTCAGGCGCTGAATCTGGGGGGCTGTTTGGGAGGCTGGTGCTGATCCTGCTGACAGCGTGGCTCTGACTTTTTTTTAGAAGGCAGAACAAATAAAAGATCTGCTTTTCTGCTGAGCAGCATACCACATGGTTTCCTCAAAATAAAGAGGAGGTTTTGCCTCCTGCACAGTTTCCTAGTCTTCAAAGAACCAAATATCAAAGGATCTTGTCTTAAGCTCTGCTTGCTTAAACTGCAGNAAGGCACTGAAAACGATTTATAAATCCCATAAAATTACCTGTCATGTTTGATCCTGGCTAAGAGAGGCTCCAGCCACCCCACTGTGCACTCACAGTGTGCGTCTAAAAAGGTGATCACTTGGCCTTTAGACACAGCAGCACCTTTTAACCTAGCTCTGATCAATCCAGAACGCTGCTCCATTCGAATGACGTGAACAGGTACTTTTAATTTTTTCACGTAACTCTCCAGAGGTCTTTTTAAAAAGTCTGAAAAGGAATAAAACAAATAAAATAACACGAAAAATCTATGAACTGGCATTGCCCAGGTGGAAAGCAACTCTGGATTGTAGTATTCATTCAACATGTATTTACTGAGCACTGTAGGTTGAGTGACTCACAAACCCAGTTGACCCAGGAAGGCTTTTTATTTCCTGAGAGAATGTGCCAGAACTGCCTCTCCTTTGTTACGAGAGGCATTAGGGGAGAGCCTCTGGGCTCAGGCTCAGTCAAAGGCATGTTACCACATTTCTTGAAGGAGCTTTCTGTCAGGCTCAATTCTTTTTTTTTAATCACACTTAAGGATCAAGAACAGAAAGAAGGTGGTTCAAAAGAATTAAACCCAGACCTCAACAGAGAGAAGGAACGAATACACAATAGCTGTTAAGAGTTCAGAAAACAGTGTGGTTTCTTTAAAGACAGGAGCGAATTGTCTTACAGACCGTCACAGTCTCTGACTATGCAGTTCTTCTTGCAGGAGGTGGGGAGTGAGGTGTTAGAAGAGAATGCTGGGCTGTAGCTGCAAGACCAAACAGAAACCTTAACAGACCGTTTGGTCCAAGTCAAAGAGCTTTCAAGAGAGAAGGGCAACTGAAGAGAAAAAGAAAATCAGCAGCTATCCTGGAGAGTTCAGAGAGAGGCTGTGCCCTTAAGTCAAGGACTTCCTGCCTCCAGAGTACATGACTTTAAAAGGCAGACCAGGGGGACTTCCCTGGTGGTCCAGTGGCTGAGACTTTGCACTCTCAATGCAGGGGGCCCAGGTTCAATCCCGGGTCAGGGAACTAGATCCCACAAGCTGCGACTAAGGATCCTGCATGCTGTAAGGAAGACTGAAGATCCTATGTGCAATGACTAAAACCTGGTGCAGCCAAATAAATAAATTTAAAAAAGAAAAAAGCAGAAAAATTTCTACTTCTCAAGGTAAAGAGAAGAAGCTGCAGATCAGGTTAGTTTCTGGTAGTTATGCCAGAGAAGCAATGGATGGTGGGCAAATGTCTTTCCCACTTATCCTCATACAAAAAGTACAAGGACAATCTCTCCAGGGAAGGAAAATCTTGACATGGAGCTACCAGGATGCCTATGACTACCTCTGTCCATGGGATCTCCATAAGGGTGGTTGGGTATGTTAAGGGGACAAATTCTAAATGTGGGAACCCAAAGGGCTTCCTACATATTGGAGAGGGAAAGACAAATAGGAGTGAAATGGTTCTTGCTCCTTGGAAGTGGTTAAGGCCTGACTGATTCAATAATGGAATAATGAGGGCTAGGAAAACAGTGAAAGAGAAAAAAGGCCTCTATGTCCACTACACCAGAACACTGATCCTTTCCATGTCTGCTAACACATTTTCTAAAATGTCTGGGCTAAATAGAGTATCTGAAAAATATGGGGAGAACTCCTACCTGATAACCATGATTTTATGAACCAGAAAGCTATAATTTGATTCTGAGTAAAAACGTGAGGGTGATGCCAATCCTGATGAAAAGCACCATTTTACCCTTTTATGTCTGTTTCATTTAATCCTTATAATGACCCTATTAGATGTTATTAAACCTATTTTAGACATGAAATTCTAAGGCTTAGAATAGTAAACGAACTGATCAAGATGACACAGTTTATTAAGGAGTAGATCCAAAAGTCAAATCAGGTCTGCCTGACTTCAAAGCCCATCTTTTCACCCACAGCAAGAAATCCTGAAAGGAAACAATCAAGGGAAAAATTCAGGACTGTGGAATTGCCTGACCTGATACACATTTAAACTGCTTTATGTTCAGAGTTTGATGAATCTCATGAGTTCTATTCTAGTACCTTAGACCACTCAAGTGCAACTGTATCACAACGCAACTCCCAGTAAGTCTTCCTTCCAGAATTAGTTTGAAGTGCATCTTAAGAGTCAAAGCAATCTAATCCCTGAGTCCTGTTATCTTTGAAAGTTATGATACTCTGTCTTGTCTATAACTAAAATGAAAAAATGCATGGTCTGGTAGCTCAAAAAAGTTGCTATTCAACAACTCTTCTTGGCATTTTATTTGACATCTTTGTGGCTCTCATGCAATATCACTACAAACTAGGTGTCTTCCTAACAGCTGACAGAGAATTACGTGCTCAGGACTAGGTGAGGGATTCAGTTCAGTTCAGTTCAGTCGCTCAGTCGTGTCCGACTCTTTGCGATCCCATGAATCGCAGCACGCCAGGCCTCCCTATCCATCACCATCTCTTGGAGTTCACTCAAACTCACGTCCATCGAGTCGGTGATGCCATCCAGCCATCTCATCTGTCGTCCCCTTTTCCTCCTGCCCCCAATCCCTCCCAGCATCAGAGTCTTTTCCAATGAGTCAACTCTTCGCATCAGGTGGCCAAAGTACTGGAGTTTCAGCTTTAGCATCATTCCTTCCAAAGAAATCCCAGGGTTGATCTCCTTCAGAATGGACTGGTTGGATCTCCTTGCAGTCCAAGGGACTCTCAAGAGTCTTCTCCAACACCACAGTNGGTACTTATACATTTTCTGTCCTGAAATTGCTATTTTACACTGTTGCTGAAGCAAGAGAACCATGATTTATGCATCAGATTTTGCATATATTTGACGGTAATATTTCCAACAGTTACAGTTTTTTTCCTGGGTAGCTGAAGGCAGCATTCTCAATCTAGAGTCTTCTGGGGAGTCTAAATGAGCTTTAAAAGATTTAAAAGTAAATTTACAGGCTTCCTAGAAATGTGGTGTGTGTGCAAGCAGATGTGTGTGTGTGTGTGTGTGTGTGTGTGTGTGTGTGTGTGTGTGTGTCTGAGAGAAAGGGAGAGGTAGGGGAGGGGTGAGGAGAAAGAAAGAAACAATAAAAAAGAGAGAAAGCATAAAAAGAAAATTAAAACCAAGGCTTTAGCAATTATACCACAAAAATTAGAGGCAAATAGAAGGAAATGAACTTTGAGCTAAAGAAAGGTGTTTTGGAAAGCACCTTGTTGTACAGTTACATCCAGATTTTATTGTTGCTATACTGGGTCAACAAAGGAACCATGAGCTTCTTTTGTCTGAGCACCTACTGTGTAAAAGATGGACCTTGAAAAACTGAGCCTCAAATTCCTGTTCTTAAAGAAAGATTTGAGTATGTTAGCTGGAAAAGGCAAAAGTCATTAATCCGCAAGCAAGTGAAAAGCAGAGAAGTGCCTGGCTCGGACTGTCAGCGCCCCTGACCTGGGAAAGGCGGGTAGGCTTTATGGTGGAGGATGGGGATCGCACCAGCAGAACCTGGGCAGGGCCGTAGCACAGACAAAAGCACAAAGATGAGGATGAGTCAGCGGGTGGGGGATTCATTTTCTGGTTTAATCATTTGCGTTTTCAACAAATGCGGAGCCTTTCTTATGTACAAGACACTTTTCTTGGTCCTGGGGACAAGCTGTTAGCAAAATTGGCTTGGCTTTTGCCTTCATGGAATTTACAGTCATTAGCATGAAGATGAAGATGAAGATGAATCAATCACTCAAATAAATGTATGACCAAGAAACACGGTGTTTCCTTGCCAGAGGGGAGGGTGGTGAGAGTGAACTGGGTGAAGCTAGAAGGAGCAGCACGTGAGGGACATGGAGGAGCAAAGAAGTGAAGGTGGGCAGTGTTGGGGCAGCAGGGAGACAGAGACCAGACTCTACAGGCTCGAAGACCAGGGATCTGGAAGTTATTTGGAGGACTGGAAGGCCCTGGAAGGATTTTAAGCAGGGGAGTGACACAGTCTCTGCCAGGGCTGCTCACATTTTTATTATACATACCAATCACCTGGAGGACTCTTTAAAAAGCAGCTTCTAGAACAGGGGATTTTTTTTTAACTTTTATTTTATATTGGAGTAGAGTTGATTAACAATATTGTGTTAGTTTCAGGTGTACAGCAGGGTGATTTAGTTATACATATACACGTTGTCTATTCTTTTTCAAATCCTTTTGCCATCTAGGTTATTACAGAATATTGAGCAGAGTTCCCTGTAGCACAGGGGATGTTTAGAGCAGTGAAAATACTGGGTGTGATACTATAATGGTAGATGCATGTCATTATACAGTTGTCAAAACCCATAGAATGTACAGCACCAAGAATGATGTATAACATAAACTGTGGACTTTGGGTGATAGTGATGTGTCAGTGTAACTTCATTTATTGTCACAAAGGTGTCACTCTGATGTGGGATGTTGATAGTGGGGGAGGCTGCACCCATGGGAGCTGGGGTACATGGGTACTGTCTATACTTTATGTTCATTTTGCTATGAACCTAAAACTGCTGTAAAAGATAAAGGCCATATATGTATTTTTAAAAATGCAGTGTCTGCTTAGGTGGGCTTTGGGGAGGGGCCAGCAAATCTGTATTTCCAACAATCAGCCAGGTGATATTGATGCTACTGGTCCACAGTCCTTTAGGTTTAGTAGTAAAAGATACATTATCCAAAAAAAGAAAAAGACAGTGTTGCCAAAGCATGAAGAATGGCTTTCCGAGCAGTCAGTGCAATCAGGGAGGACTTTGTTCAGGGCTGGGGATTTGCGCCCCCGCCCTCTCCTGTGCAGGAAAGCTACACTCGCACCTGTCCCCACCTGCTGCTACCCAGGACAGGGGGACCTCTTTCCTGCACAGGGCAGCATCAGTAGGGCTCCTGTTTCACTTCTGGTTGGTCTGCAGAGGGAGAAGCACCGGACTCGTGTGCCCCAGAAACTGGTGGTCGTCTAATATGGGCACCTTTTCCTCAGAGCTAGGGTCCTCTCAGGGAGACACAGCCCTAAGGAGAGGAGAGAGACCTTAGGTAGGAGTAGGCCAGGAATTCAGGAAAGGTGTTGGCCTGGAAGTCTATAGCCTGAGGAACACTGAGCTGGAGGAAAAGAGGGCCCCAGAGTGCCACCGTAATCAGGGCCTCTTCCCTGGCGCCATGTTCTGTCTGCATGCCGCTGGCCAAGGCGTCCCCAGAGCCACGCTTCTTGCTATGACTGCTGTGGTACCAGCTGTTCAGGTCCCCGAGCACTTCGGAGAGAGACACACACGTAAGGATCAGATTTACAAAGAGCATACAGTCTGGGTCTGTAGAGGAGAGTTGGGAGCAGGGCATAAATCAGGTCACTAGTGTAAATTTGTCAGCTGCTGGACAGCAGATACCTTTGGCCCCGCCTCGTGTGCCCAGCACCTAGCCCAGGGCCCACACCTGGATGGTGGATGCTGGATCACTTAATCAAAAGCACTTAGAAGAGTCCTAAAAGGTCACTTCCATTGTGTTAAAGGTCACACAGACCATTAAATCTCCAGATGGTGAGATTATAGGTGATTATTATGTTTTTCTTTATTTTTCATTCTTTCCAAATTGAATGTGTGTTTCTTTCAGAGTCAGGGAAAATCTTTATTTAAAAAGCACACCACATTCCTCAGCGAGATACACAACAGCCCACGGTGATCTAAGCTGCTGTGGGCACCTGATTTTTTCTCCTTTAGAAGTGTTGGTGCAGCCCTGCTGACCACGCTGGGGTTCGCCTATGAGGAAGGGATGCTGTGGCCAGCCCACTGTCCACACTGTCTTCCCCTTCTTTGGAGGGACTAGGGGAGACTCATGGCTTCCTAGACTGGGTTCTTATTTCTTTAAAGCTAAACATTAAATTTTATTGTTGTATCTCCCAACTGTCCCACACGGGTTTATTGTTGTTTTTCTTGCAAAGACATAAAATTTTCCATTTTGAAGTGTGTGATTCAGTGGTTTTTAGTATAATCACAAAGAAGTGAAACCATCGCCACTATAATTTTGGAACATTTCTATCACTCTGAAATGAAACTCCAAACCCATCAGCTGTCCTTCTTTGTTCCCTCTACCCCACCCCTTGGTAGCCATTAATCTGTCTCCATGAATTTGCCTCTGGACATTTCTTTTAAATTGAGCTACATAATAGGTGGCCTTTGTGTCTGGCCTCTTTCATTTAGCACAATGTTTTTAAGGTTCATCTCTGTTGTAGTAACAGTGCCTCACACCTGTTCTGGTTAAATAATATTCCGTTGTATTTTGAGTTCTGAGAGGTACATTATTTGTCTAAAACTAGTGTACTCTGCACTTGCTGGCAGAAAGCTCCCTCTCTTGGCGAGTTATCAGTGGGGAGCTGCTGTGATGGGGGCAGGAAGCAGGCAGAGGGGTCAGGAAAGGCAGGGGTTCTGAAGTGCACCCAGAGTGCCCTGTGGGGTGGGGAGAGGGGGTGGTTTGCACACAGACTTGCGAGAGATGAGCGAGGTTGCCTTCCATCTCTGCCGTCCCTCCTCCTCCCCCTCACAGACGGGCAGGGTGACAATGTGCACCATGTGCCAGTTGGGGGCGGTGACTCAGTGCAAGCGTCACCACAGTGATTCTGGCCCCATCCTGGGCGTGACTCAATACGGGAGGCACAGGAGGTGCTGTGCCTGAGAAACAACCCCACAGAGGGAAAAAACAACTGTATAGCTTTTACGGTTCATAAAACACTTTACATTTGGGTGTCATGTGACCTGTGGTAATTACGGGAAGTAAGTTGGGGAGATAGTATTATGACCATTTTGTATAAATTATACCTGAGGCCCAAGGAGGTTAGTCAAAGGTTATGAGTCTAATACGCAGCAGGTAGAATCAGACCCCATCTCCTGAGGCCTAGCCAGGCATTCAGCAAGCATTTAGGGAGCACCTGCTCTGGGCCAGGCCCTAGTTCTGCAGATATGAAAACAAAACAGACAAAGTCCCTGCTCTCATGGCCCCCAAAGTAACTCCAGCTGATATGTAGCAGCTAGGCAAGTTCAAGAGAGAAATAAATCAGGGCAAGTGACTCAAAAGGGGCAGGAGGATGGTGCTGGTGGGGGAGAGCCGGAGAAGGCTTACCATAAGGGGCCACCTTCCCTGAAGGAAGCAAGGGACGGAGCTGTGTGGAAGTCTGGGAAAGGTAACGGTCCCGATCGTGTGCCCGGTACTGGGTCAGGTTTCACCTACATTCCCTCACAGAAACCTCAACCCACATTATCAGGTAGGTGCTGCTAGGCCATTTGTAAGGCTGCAAAGCAAGCTCAGAATCCAACACTGCAGGCAGTAATGCTGAGACTTGCCTCTCCCCTCCAGAACCACTGAAGCAGACACAACCCTTCAGAATCTTTCAACTGTTTTCTTGTAACCATGTGTACCGGAGTCCCTGAGTATGAAAGCCAGGTCCTGGCGGGAATTGCCCAGAAGATTTTTGGTTCCTCTTTTCAGTCTGGTTCTTCCTCAGCACCAGAGTCTGGTGAGAGGATCTCACATAGGAGCATCGAAGAGCCCATTGATGGTTTGCTGTTGACCTTTACACAAACACCCACACTTCTCTTCAGATGGCTGGACAAAAACTCCTTAAGAACCATCATTGAAATTTTCAGTGAAGAAAACTTTCAGATCATTTTCAGTTAAGATTTCTTTTTGCTAATGCCATCACATGTCAAAATTAGAAATCCTGGATTCTTTTTGGCTGGGAACCAACAGAGCACAGGAAACACTCAGTTATTTAGGATCCCAGATGACTGAGCTGCTTTCTGTCATGGGGTCTGTCTGGCCCATAGCAAGACTAGTGTTCCATGTGTCTGTCATAACCCCAAAGTGAAAGAGACCAGAGGGTACGAGTGAGGGGTGAGAGGAAGGAGAAAGAGGAAAGGAAACCCTTATGGAAGACCTGCTAGGTACTAAGGGACTTTTCCACTTATACCATTTAATTTGAATTTAAGTTTTCAATCATCCTGAGAGGTTGGCATCACACCATTTTTCAGATGAGGAAACAGGTTAATCAGTAAGTGGCTGAGCTGGGATTAGAACTCAAGTGAATAGAAATCCTTCTACATACCATTTTGGTTTTGTCGTATCTTTTTTTAAAAGAGTTTGGATTATTTAGCTATTTTATGCTCTCCTAAAATATAAAGGGACTCCTGAAAGTCCCTTGGAGTTCAAACCAGTCAGTCTTAAGGGAGATCAACCCTGAGTACACTTTGGAAGGACTGATCCTAAAGCTGAAGCTCCAGTATTTTGGTCCTCTGATGTGAACAGCCCACTCACTGGAAAAGTCCCTGACGCTGGGAAAGATTAAGGGCAGAAAGAGAAGAGGGAGGAGAGCCGTCAGAGCATGATGTGGCTGGATGGCATCACTGATGCAATGGACATGAACTTGGGGAAACTTTGGGAGATGGTGAGGGACAGGGAGGCCCGGCCCGTTGCAGTCCATGGGGTCACTAAGAGTGGGACACGACTGGGCGACGACGACAACAACAACAAAAGTATCCCTTTTCATTTACTTCCCCCTTTCAGTCTTACTCCCTAAACCTAGGGCTGGCACTGTTCAGCACAATGGCTGCAAGAAGTGCCCTGGATCAATCAAAGGTATTTCACACTGCTGTGAAAATACCCGCAATCACAAAACTCTCTTCCGAAATGCTGCGGTGGGGCCACATCCAGTCTGATGTCGGCCGGAAGGATGGCCGGGGAGGTGGAGACGGGCTGGTGTCCCGTGACCCTGCTGTCCAGGGAGAGCAGGCCTGGAAATGAGTTCCCACTCCTAGCGAGATGGGGGCCTCCCCGGGGGTTCTGTGTGGCTCTGGAGGATACGGAAGGGAAGATGTCAGCACTGGGGGCCTTCGGAGCTGGCCAGTTGTGAAAGTGCTGGGGTTTTGGAGGGACTCTGCTTTTAGGTCAAGCACAGCATGGGAAAAGTTACTATGCCTTCTAAGCAAAAAAACAGAAAATATAGTCTTTTAGGGATTTGGGTGCTACTGATGAGTGCTTAGGAGCTAACAAAAATATGAAGTTTGGATGCTGAAATTTCTGTGATATGCTGATGGGAAATGGGCAAATGTTTTAAATGGGGACCTTCTTGCAAAGTTAGGTTGTAGGGGACTGGCTATTTGGATTGCAGATAGCCAAGGAAGATAAAGATAGGGTAGCCATATGTTTCGGTAGATAGAGAGGGCAGAAATGGTCCGGAGGTGTAACTGAGGTCTTGTCACATGGAGATGAGGACAGTCATTTCAGTCTGAAGTCATGGGTCTCGCTGGGCCTGGAAGATGGGACCGGTCTCAGAGCAGGCAGTGCTGGCTTACCTATCCTAGAAGTGGGTCTCAAATGAGGGAAACAAATAAATAAGGAGAGTGATCCAAAAAGTTCTCTGCAACACTGGGGAAGTTTCCTTTCCTGTGCTTAGTTTTCTTGTTTATAAAATAAGACCACCAAAATGAATGACCAGGGAAATTCCTTCAAAACCTCACATTCCTTAACTATGACTTCTCTGTCCCCATGGGGCTTAGAAAACTGTCTCACCATTAGTTGGCATTCATGTGCTGGGGTCTCCTAAAGTCCTTCTTCTTTTGGGACTAGTGTAACTTCTCTCTCATTGTCCATGGACAGACAAATGGATAAAGGAAGTGTGGCATATATTAATACATACAGTGGAATATTTAGTCATTAACATCATTGAGTGAGTGAGTGAAGTCGCTCAGTCGTGTCTGACTGCAAACCCATGGACTGTAGCCCACCAGACTCCTCCATCCATGGAATTTTCTAGGCAAGAATACTGAAGTGGGTTGCCATTTCCTTCTCCAGGGGATCTTCCCGACCCGGGGATTGAACCTGGGTCTCCCACATTGTGGGCAGATGCTTTACCATCTGAGCCACCAGGGCATCCCATTAACATCATTCAGTTCAGTTCAGTTCAGTCGCTCAGTTGTGTCCAACTCTTTGCGACCCCATGAATCGCAGCACACCAGGCCTCCCTGTCCATCACCAACTCATCATCATTATCACTCCTTAAAAATGAAGGAATTCTGACACATGTAAAACATGGAGGAACCTTGAAGGCATTATGCCGAGTGAAATAAACCAGTCACAAAAAGAAGTACTGTATGATTTGGAATCTAAAGTAGTAAAATTCATAGAAACATAAAGTTGAGTGGTGGTTACCAGGGGGCTGAAGGGAGGGACAAGGGGGAGCAGTTTAATGCATACAGCATGGAAAATCTGTTTCACAAAAATGTGAAAATACTGGATGCTACTGAGCTGTACATTTAAAAATGGTTAAGATGGTAAAATCTATGTTATTGTTTTAATCATGATTCTTTAAATGGAGAAAAAAAATGCACTAGGGACCAAAACAAGCAAACAAAATCAAACTGAACACTCTGTCCAATCCTGCTTAGACACTAAATACAGCACTCTGAAAATTCTGTTACTGCCAACTCTGAATTCCTGCTTGTACAGGTATCTTACATTTAATAGATACAAGATCTTGTTTTGTTTGCCTCTCCATAGGCATCGCCCCAAAGAGTGTGACCAAAAGAGTGAAAGAAACAGTAATGCTATCCTGTGATTACAACACGACCACTGAAGAACTGACAAGCCTTCGGATCTATTGGCAAAAGGACAATAAGATGGTGCTCGCCATCCTGCTTGGAAAAGTGCAGGTGTGGTCTGAATATGAGAACCGCACCATCACTGACATCAACAATAACCCCCGCATTGTGATCCTGGCTCTGCGCCTGTCAGACAGTGGCACCTACACCTGTGTTATTCAGAAGCCTGATTTGAAAGGGACTTATAAAGTGGAGCACCTGACTTCAGTGCGGTTGATGATCAGAGGTCAGTGGAACTTTCTGATTTTCAATGATTTTTGATCCCCTTAAAGACACAATCCTATTGGTTTAAGTGGAAATTTTACCAGAGGGGTCTATCTCACTTCATTTCTTAGGACTGAGTCTCTAGTTTTACAGTAAATCCTAATTTGTTTTTCTCAGGATGTCCTAGAAATATTTCTTAGTTGCATTTCTTGCACTTCGACAGTCCAAGCTCATGACAGCCACCATGGAGCACTCTCATGACCTGAAGCACCTTCTGAATCATAAAGGGACACATTTGATTTGATGTAGTTGTACTGTTTTTGTTTTTTAGAGAAGGAAATGGCAACCCACTCCAGTAGTCTTGCCTGGAGAATCCCACGGACAAAGAAGCCTGGCGGGCAACAGTCCGTGGGGTCACTAAGAGTCGGACACGACTGAGCGACTAACACACAACATAGCTGTACTATTAACTGCACTTGATCCAGTAATATATTCTCGTAAAGTATATTGAAGGGTATAAAAGCTGCACAGGCATGAATATTTTTCAAGTAGTATTTGAATGTCTTTTACTATTATATTTATTGCATATTCGAAGCTCTCATCTAATGGTCATTCCTGCAAAGTTAGATGTTAGAAAACTGTGAAAGGCAGGGTAGGAAACAGCCTTGACTTAATCACAGGTAATCCTGCTAGAGGACACTGATATGTCCTGAACCCTCATCGAAAAGTGGCAGCCCTGGGCCATTCCTTCATACTTGAAACTCAAACACATTTCTTTTTCTTTCTGGGCACTTGAGCCTTTAGTGGAAACGAAACCTTTTAACAAAAGGTAAGAAGTAACCTTGATAACAGTTAGCTTAAGAGGATCCTTAGTGAGTTCTTCACTGTTCTTCCCTGCTTTTGCTCTTCAGCTATATTGAATTTTTAGTTGTGTAACACCCAGATCATACCTAAAGCTTAGGAAGTAAGCCAAGTTTACACAAGATTATCTTAAACTTCACTCTGTGTACTCCCAACCCATGGAGAGAACAAATATCCATAATCGTGTGGGGGGATGGGAGGGGCTCTGAGAAGCCTACCTCCTCCAAAATTTAGATCTGCATGGATTCCTCCAATTCCCACTATTACAGCCTCTCCTACTAGTTTCAGCACTATTCTCCCCTCATGTATGTGTCCTCAGCTGGTAAGTCATGTCTGACTCTTCGCAACCCCATAGACTCTAGCCCACCAGGCTCCTCTGTCCATGGCATTTCCCAGGCAAGAATACTGGAGTGGGTTGCCATGTCCTTCTTCAGGGATCTTCCTGACCCAGAGACTGAATCCATATCTCCTGCATTGCTGGGAGATCCTTTACCACTGAGCCACCTGGGAAGCCCTCCCCCTCCCTCCAGAATCCCTGTTAAAGATGAAAATGTGTTACCTGGGTGGAGATGTCATCACAGACCTATTAGCCTGTATCAGTTAATTACGTTAGATACATAGTAGGTCCTTTAACAGAATATCCAGAGAGAAACAGACTCAGGACATGTACATTTTGACAGAAAGATAAAGATGAAGATCCAAGAACGAGAGAAGAGGCAGAGTTTCAGGGAGGGCAGGCCTTAGTAGCAGGTTATAGTTGGAGACCAACGCAGCTAAAGGGCTAATAGGGAGAGTGCTGTTTGAGGCTAACACGGCCTTAAATGGGGGTGCGGCGCCAAAATCAGACAAGGGGAGACAAAAGGGGAAATACTGCTTAATTAGACCCAGAACCAATTCTGGTATTCCCAGGTGAATCAATTAGAATGGTGCTTCTCAAATGATTAGGTGCCTGTGACTTGGGGACCTTGTTCAGCAGGTCTGGCACTTCCGACAAGCTCCCTGGTGATGCCTGTACTGCTGCTAAGGATTATAGTCTGAGAAGCAAGAAATTAAGGAAATGCTCATTTGGCCAAGGTGATCAACTGTCCCAGTCTGCCAAGGACTGAGGGGTTTCATTAGACATGAGACTTCGGGTGTTAATACTGGGAAAGTCTCAGGCTAACTGGGACAGAATGATTTCTCTACATTGCCAAAGGATACAATAATAGCATAGTATCATGAAGTAGGATAGCTAGTTCCTCAAAGATGCTGCATGACCGATGAAAACCTGTAGTAAGCAGCACATTTGAGGAACTAGCTACACTAGTTAACATATTAACTGCTGCTGCTGCTAAGTCACTTTAGTCGTGTCCGACTTTGTGCAACCCCATAGACGGCAGCCCACCAGGCTCCCCCGTCCCTGGGATTCTCCAGGCAAGAACACTGGAGTGGGTTGCCATTTCCTTCTCCAATACATGAAAGTGAAAAGTCAAAGTGGAGTCAGTCAGTCGTGTCCGATTCTTAGCGACCCCATGGACTGCAGCCCACCAGGCTCCTCCGTCCATGGGATTTTTCCAGGCAAGAGTACTGGAGGAGGGTGCCATAGCCTTCTCCCAACATATTAACTGGGTTAACAAATTTGTACCTTTCTAAAACATATGCACCTTTTCCTTTCCTAGTAGGATATTCTTACTCTACCCATTAAGAGTGGTGAAAACTTGGGTTAACTGATTGAAATGAGATACAAAAGAGCAATTCTTCAATGGTTCAGTCTTGCAAAACCTTTGGAGCTGCTACTCTGAACAGATCATCTTACAGAAGGAATAGAAGACAGAACTTAGGCTGTTCTAAGTCCAGGCAGACCTTGAAAAGATGATTTTCAATACGATCCTTGCTGTTAGTGGCATTCTTGTGGTTAAATATTTCTTAGAAAAGCAAAGTCCAGAAATGAATATGAATCATAATTTGAATATGTGTTACTTAGATTTGTTATTCCAAGTTATAACATGACATACTGATATTATAAGAAACAAAAGGAGTATTCATGTTAGCTACCATTACAATGATTTGATCCTACAGGATAAATTAAAGGAGTAGAAAATAATGCCAATTAAAGATGGCTCAAGAAAAATGTCAAACAATTTAGGAACAGGACTAATTCAAAAAAGAAAGGTGATGCTATCTGTATCTAGATCCAAGTTTTTCCTTTCCGTGGCAATTATAATCACTTGTCATAACTTCTCCTCTCCCAGTCCTGGAAGCTTTCACCTGGCAACTTGATTTACATGAAGGAACTCCTCTAAGAGAGGACACATTTAAGACTCACATTAGTCTAACATAATTCCTGTATGTCAGTCTCTGGTCTATGTGGTTTATGTTAATGATACCATTTAACTCTTACAACTCTGGGAGGGAGGTATTATAATCCCCTTCTTACAATGAGCAAACTAAGACTGAAAATGGTTTAAGTAATTGGCCCAGGATTAAAGGCAAAACTGGTTTTAAAACCTGCCCTTGATGACCACTGTACATTATACTACATCCCTCTGTGAGGCTCTGAATTCTGAAAAGAAAACTAACATATGAGATGACATACGAGAGGATTAGTCCTGTGTGTGTGTTCAGTTGTCTCTGACTCTTTGAGACCCCATGGGCCCCATCAGGCTCCTCTGTCCATGGAATTTTCCAGGCAAGAATACTGGAGTGGGTTACCATTCCCTTCTTCAGGGGATCTTCCCAGTGCAGGGACAGAACCCACCGTCTCTTGCATCTCCTGCATTGGTGGCAGATTATAAACCACTGTACCACCCACCAACCCTGGAAGTCCACATTTGGATTGGTTCCCCACACTTATGCTAAACAAGTATAAATTCTTTAAGCCTCACAATAAGTGAGAAAGAGGTGAGTGGAGTTTTTCCCTGTTTCCTCTGTAGTCATTTCACTATGCTTTGCTTATATATATACATATATATATATATATATATATNGCCTCTTGAAGAAAGTGAAAGAGGAGAATAAAAAAGTTGGCTTAAAGCTCAACATTCAGAAAGCTAAGATCATGGCATCCAGTCCCATCACTTCATGGTAAATAGTTGGGGAAACAATGGAAACAGTGACAGACTTTATTTTCTTAGGCTCCAAAATCACTGCAGATGGTGGCTGCAGCCATGAAATTAAAAGACGCTTGCTCCTTGGAAGAAAAGTTATGACCAACCTAGACAGCATATTAAAAAGCAGAGATGTTACTTTGTCAACAAAGCTCTGTCTAGTCAAAGCTATGGTTTTTCCAGTAGTCATGTATGGATGTGAGAGTTGGACCATAAAGAAATCTAAGCATCAAAAAATTTATGCTTTTTGAAGACTCTTGAGTCTTCAAAAAATTTATGCTTTTGAAGACTCTTGAGAGTCCCTTGGACAGCAAGGAGATCCAACCAGTTAATCCTAAAGGACATCTGTCCTGAATATTCATTGGAAAGACTGATGCTGAAACTGAAACTCCAATACTTCTGCCACATGATATAAAGAATGGACTCATTGGAAAAGACCCTAATGCTGGGAAAGATTGAAGGCAGGAGGAAAAGGGGATGACAGAGGATGAAATGGTTGGATGGCATCACTGATTCGATGGACTTGAGTTTGAACAAGTTCCAGGAGTTGGTGACAGACAGGGAAGCCTGGTGTACTGCAGTCTATGGGGTCGCAAAGAGTCAGACACAACTGAGCGACTTAGCTGAACTGATAGTAAATTGATTTTGAACAAAGTCACCAAATCAGCTCAATGACAGAAAGGAAAATGTTCAGCAAATGGTTGTACAACAACTAGAAAATGCACCTCTATCTCTTCTTCACAATATAAAAAGAGTTAATTCAAGATGTGCCAAATTTAAGAGCCAAAACATAAAGCTTCTAGAAAAATGACAAAGGAGAATTCTCATTGTGTCTTTGACATTTGAAGATTTCTTAACTTACACCCACACACATTCATACCCTAACCACAAAAGACAAACTATAGATGAATTGGATTGTACAATAATACAATTTTTCTCTCATCAAAAACAAAATTGTTAAGGAAGTAAAATTCAAGCTATAAACTTGGAGACAATATTTGCAACATTTATATGTGTCAAGATAATTGTTCCAGAATCCTGTAAGTCAATAATAACTATCAATTCAATAAAAAAATGAACAGATGAGAACAGATATTTCAAAAAGAAGAGAAATGAAGGGCCAATAAGCATATGAAAGGGTCCTCAGCATAATTGTGGAAATGCAAATTAAAATGGCACCTTCCATAGCCAGATAAATTGCTAAAATTAAAAATGACAGTATCAAAGATTGGTGAGAATATGAAAAACTGGAACTCTCATATTGTTGGTGAGTGTTTAAAATAGTATAATTATTTGGAAATAGTTTAGAAATTTCTTATAAATTTTATATACAGACCTAACTTGTGATCCAAAAATTTTTTTCCTAGGTATTTACCCAAGAGAAATACAAATGCAACATAGTTTATAGTTGCTTTATTCATAATGGGCAAAAGTCAAAACAACTCAACTGTTCATTAATGGAACAATGAATAAATAAATCATGGAATATTCATGCATACTACTCAGCAATACGGTATATACTACTCAGGAATATAAAGAAGCAAATAACTAAAACAAAAACATGGATGATCTCAAACTTTTATATTGAATGAAGGAAAGCAGATACAAATAATATATTTAAATTTATATGAAGTTATAACAGGCAAAACAAAACAGGAAGCAATGTAAACATCCATCAACTGGTGAACAGATAAAATGTGCCATATCTGTACAATGGAATATGAAATATTATCCATAAAAAAGATGAACATCTGATAAACACTACAACAGAGAAAGCTAAGTGAAAGAAGCTAGACAGAGAAAGACTACATATTATATGATTCCATATGTATTAAATTTCCAGAAAAGTAAAATCTGTGCTCGTGGAATGCAGATCAATGACTGCATGGACTGGGGAGTGGAGGAACACAAACAGGCATGAGGGAACTTTTTGAGTTGGTGGAAATGCATAACTGGTCCATGGTGATGGTTGTGCAAGTCTATAAATGTACTAAAAAAAGCAAGTACTTGTAATGGGTGAACTTTATTTATTTTAATAAAGTTATTTCAAAGGGAGAAGAAAGAGCAGACAAAGCTAATATATGGTGATAGAAATCAGAACAGTGGTTGTTTCTGAGCTGTGGAAACTGACTGGAAATTAGGAGGGAATTTTATGGGGTGACGGAAATATTCTATGTCTGGATTGGCCTCATAGTTATACATGGATGGTTAATATTGTCAGAATTTATGGAAGTCTACAGTTATGATTTGTATATTTTTAGAATATGTAAATTATACCTCAAATTAAAAGAAAATGTTACTACATGTTTGGGGTTTGTTGAATTGGAAGAATGTAGCAGTGACATACCCACATTAAACTTTTCCAGTTCTGAAGGATAAAGGAAGCAACCACAGAGGAAGATGCTAATTATGTTGATTTTTCTTTTATGTGAAGTAACTTCTGGGGCAGAAAATAGGCAAGAGCATATAAAGAACATCATGTTTTTTATTTACCATTTTTTCTTTCCAGAAATCAGTTTTATCCTTCTTTTGCTTGCTTTTAAGGGTATGACTCGGAGAAGGCAATGGCACCCCACTCCAGTACTCTTGCCTGGAAAATCCCATGGATGGAGGAGCCTGGTAGGCTGCACTCCATGGGGTCGCTAAAGATTTGGACACAACTGAGCGACTTCATTTTCACTTTTCACTTTCATGCACTGGAGAAGGAAATGGCAACCCACTCCATTGTTCTTGCCTGGAGAATCCAAGGGATGAGGCTGCCATCTATGGGGTCGCAGAGTCGGACATGACTGAAGTGACTTAGCAGTAGCAGCAGCAGCAGCAAGGGTGTGACTAGAGACTTATTAGGAAACTTTCTATTGTCAACTAACATATTATGTCCACTCGTTGTTATCTCAGACATCCGTTTTTCACTTCATTATTCTTAAAATCAAGAAAATTAGAATTCACCTAAGTGTACAGGAGATAAACAGTAAATTGTTAACAATGTATTCAGTTCAGTTCAGTTTCTCAATCCTGTCTGACTCTTTGCGACCCCATGAACCACAGCATGCCAGGCCTCCCTGTCCATCACCAACTCCCAGAGTTCACTCAAACTCATGTCCATTGAGTCCGTGATGCCATCCAACCATCTCATCCTCTGTCATTCCCTTCTTCTGCCCTCAATTTTTCCCAGCATCAGGATCTTTTCCAATGAGTCAGCTCTTCGCATCAGGTGGCCAAAGTATTGGAATTTCAGTTTCAACATCAGTCCTTCCAAAGAACACCCAGGATTGATCTCCTTTAGGATGGACTGGTTGGATATCCTTGCAATCCAAGGGACTCTCAGGAGTCTTCAACGTCACAGTTCAAAATCATCAATTCTTCAGTGTTCAGCTTTCTTTATAGTCCAACTCTCACATCCATACATGACTACTGGAAACACCATAGCCTTGGCTAGACAGACCTTTGTTGACAAAGTAATGTCTCTGCTTTTTAATATGCTGTCTAGGTTGGTCATAACTTTGCTTCCAAAGTATTATGGTGTTTTATTGCCATCATTATCTGTTATAACATTTCTGATACTTGTTATATTTGTCAAGAGCCAGGGTGGAAGAGAACAGAAAATCTATTTTAGGAAGCCATTTAAGCTTTTCTCAGTCTGATAAGGAATTTGGAACTCACTAATTCTCAGGTCATTTATACTTAACGTTTATGAAATATTTTCAGATCCTAAGCATGGTTTCATGCTAAAAGGCAGAGAAAAAATTTAAATGTATGGTGAACAGAAAGTGTTGTAGATTTTATTCTTTTCATTTTTTTCTGCCTTATTTTGTATTTCTCATAGTCCTAATACTGTTTATCTCTCAAATTTTTTCTTCCATTCAAGCAAGATCTTCAATAATCTAAGTCTGCCCTTTCATTTCTGAACTGTATTTGATGCCAATGCGTACTGCCCAGAAATCCTTTCCTCTTTAATGGTCCTCATTCTCACCTCAGGATCGTCTCCTTACCTCTAAACACGATGATATCATCCAGTTGCTAAAATTTCCATCTGAAGACTTCAGAGTGGGAACTGCCACTGTGGATGCTTCTCACATGTGCTCTCAAGGACCCAGTGAGCACTACAATGTCTTTGCCATATGCTCTTCCAAAGCCTAGTTTTAATCTTGCTTTTGAATTCTTTTATCCTTGGCTTACTCCACTACTTCTGAGGCAACACAAACATCTTTTTTTTCTCGCTAACTCATTTCCTTCAGAAGCAAGACCACTCTCTGTTTCTACCTCCAAATATTTGGCATTTCTTGTCTCCTTTCATCTAGGTTTTTATAAGGACAACCATTTTTCTTCTATCCTGTCAGACTTGGGACTTTGCTTAATCTGAGCTTCCTTCTGTTTGTTACAATTTTTACCTTAATTAAAAAAAAAATGTAAGCCTGTTTTTTCAAGTGTTTCTACAGAAGTTTCTATTACTTTCAAAAGCCCTAGCAATTATTTCTATTTACATAATTATGAATTTGGTTTCTGTGTGTGTGTGCGCATGTGTGTATTTTATAGATCAATTTGCTCAGTTTCTCTGCTACTACAACCAAATCAGATTCTTAGAAAAGATTTCTAGGCACAAGACTCAAATACCTCTTTTCCCTGGAAACATTTTCCAAGAAGATGGCATCCTTTATCTGTCCCCAGAACCCATTCTTACTTTTTCATTCCTTGTTGAATTTCACTTTGGATAAATCTGTACTCTATATTCTCAACATTAGTGACAATACAAGAGCAATAAGTGGAAACAGATAAATAGGTTTTGATGGGAAGATAATAAAATTAGTTTTCAACATTATTATCCTCTTAAAATTTCACTAAGTAGTTTAAAATACAGGCCTGGAACCTGAGAGAAAAAGTAGAACTAGAAAACGATTGGAAAGTTTTCTGGATAAAGCATTTAAAGCCATGAGAGTAGATAGAAGGACATGTAGATTAGAAATGGTATATATCTGAAATCAGAATACCTAGGTTTAGTTCTGTATCTGTCACATTTTAGCAGAGGGACTTTGGGCAAGTTATCTAACACCTGTGATCCTTAGTTTTCTCATTTCTTAAACGGAGTTTGCCATAGGCTATCTTTAGCTCCAAAATTCTACTATCTTAAGAAATTATTAAACATGAAAGTGCAGAAATAAAATACAGAGGGCCTGTAAGTAGTCAGTGGAATTGAGTCTTAAGGCAGATTTCAAAGCTGAGAGCACTTAAGAATGTTCATATTTGAATGACATTATTTGTTTCTTGATTAACACATGAACTTTTTCTTTCCCCCATGATGGGTATTAGGACCCAATTTCCATTAAAATTTTCTCTTTGCAAAGTAAAATGCAGTACTGTAAAGAAGATTACCAATAACTGAGACTAATGATGGTTTAAGTATCAAAATTAGAATAAAACTAATGAATTTTAGGGATGATGTTCCTATGGTAAAATAGGAACTGATTACAGCCTGAATGTAGTATGAGAGAAAGCAAAGTCAGTTGGTTCCCAGATTGCATACCTATGAGATACTGTATTTGAAGATGTAGCAGATGAGGAAATGGAAATTAAGGAGTTTTAATCATATGGGTATCTTTATGGAGAGGTCAGAACATTTTGCAGACATAAAAATTAATCCTTTTTATATCTTTTAGAGGCAGGTAAGAGAGTAGGCATTATTTTCAGGTAGAAACTGAGGGTCAGTGTTAATGGGGTAGGCACATGACATAGACAGAGGCAGTCAAGTTGTCATGTCTAAAAGCATGCTGCTGTGCCACTGAAGCCCTACTGCACCACCCGTCTGCTGTGTGTCAAAGGGCAAGTTGCTTATTTGGGTTCAATATTTTTTCTATGAAATGGGATTAATAACTATTACTAGTGTGGTTATTAGGATTAAATAAATTGTGTAAAGTGCTTCTAATGGTGTCTGCCACATAGTAAATGTCATCAATATAGATTACCGCTACCTCCATTATCTTAACTACTGCTGCTACTATAACGACAGTGAGCGTGATACAGGTGTTTATTTGTGTGAAGTGTGTGTATATGTAGAAGGGAATTGATGTTTCTTCATTCTTATTTTGGGTTCCATTCTGTAAGTGTGGTCTGGGGAGAAGAGAGAACTACAACAGTCCCCCACAGTTCACACTGTGGTCTCTATCATGTTAATAGTAATGATACAACAACACCTTAATTTTTTTAAGTATGAAGGAAACTTATTTGACATTTCACTGACAAGAGATGGAAGCAATAACAAATACTAATAATGTTACCCCATTAATTGTGGATGAAAGTGAAAGACGAGAGTGAAAAAGTTTGCCTAAAGCTCAACATTCAGAAAACTAAGATCGTGGCATCTGGTCCCATCACTTCATGGAAAATAGATGGGGAAACAGTGTCAGACTTTATTTCTTTGGGCTCCAAAATCACTGCAAATGGTGACTGTAGCCATGAAATTAAAAGCTGCTTACTCCTTGGAGGGAAAGTTATGACCAACCTAGATAGCATATTGAAAATCAGAGACATTACTTTGCCAACAAAGGTCTGTCTAGTNACGGACAAATGTTTGTAAATATAAACAAACTCTAGAGTAGTGTTACTGCAGGTATAGGAACTAGGGGGCCAGCAAGTTCAGACCATACAAGTAGATTTACGTAAGTTATTGTCAACGCTGTGGTTCTCAAGTTGGGTGGTGGGCTCCCAGGTGTATAGTATAGTATGAATTAATAAATAGATACATAAAAGAGGGCCAGTTTGTATACCTCAAAAATTAGGTAGAAAGGGAAGAAAAAGAAGTAAAAGAAAGGAAAGAAAGGAAAGGAAAAGAAGGCAGACATATTTAAATCTGTTTGTTTACAACTATCTCTAATACCATGCCATTGGTATTTTTCTGAGGCTACATTTTTTTTTCAATATAATCTTATTTAATGTTTTAATAAGACAGCAAAGTTTAAAGCTCTAAAAAAGAAAGGAAAAGAAATCGGGAGAAGGGAAGGCTCTGGTATCAGAAAAACTTGAATTCAGTTCTCCCACTTATTGGTTGTGATTTCTCCAGACCTCAATTTGATTATTCATAAAATGGAAACATTGTATTAGGATAAATAATACAAAACTACTGATATTTGACCTTTTTGGATCTACAACCTACCTCCTAGGGTTGTTATAAAGGCAAAATGAGATAACTTCCAGACCTAAGAAATATTAACAGCTCATTAAATGCTGTTTTTAAACGCAAGCACTATGTCAATATTTATTCACATGAATTTAGTTCTTTAATAAGTGCCCTCCTCCCTCCACTCCAACAAAAGTAATGAATTTCTATAACCAACTCAAACTAAAGTTAGTCTTTGCATTATACACAACTACTAATACTTATGGGAAGTTGAAAATTATATTTTATTATTCTTATTAAAGCTATGTACTAAAAATATAATTACACACAAACATGTAATGATATGTATTTACATTCTTGTTCTTTCTTCAGCTGACTTCCCTGTCCCTACTATAAATGATCTTGGAAATCCATCTCCTAATATCAGAAGGGTAATTTGCTCAACCTCTGGAGGTTTTCCAAGGCCTCACCTCTACTGGTTGGAAAATGGAGAAGAATTAAATGCTACCAACACAACACTGTCCCAAGATCCTGAAACCAAGCTCTACACGATTAGCAGTGAACTGGATTTCAACATGACAAGCAATCACAGCTTCTTGTGTCTTGTCAAGTATGGAGACTTAACAGTGTCACAGACCTTCTACTGGCAAGAATGTAAGTGATTGTTCTGGGGAGTTTCTGCTGTGTAGAATCTAAAAAGAAAATAACTCAGCCAGATACATTACACAATTATGCATATTGACTCTGATACTATTACGTGCAGTATTTTTTAGACATGCAAATAAAATAATAAAGAAGTGTTAGTATGACTTATTAAGGTCACTGTATAAGGTTTGACTATAATGGCACTAATTTTATTTTCTTTAATAAACATTCTAAAATTTAGATATCCAAATAAGTTCTGTCGAGTCAACATCTTAGGAAGTTATTATAATAATATTGTTGTTATTGAAAGCACTAAAATTTGCCCTTCTTTGAAATTGCTCTTTAGGCTTTGGCACTTTCATTTTTTAAAAAATTTTATTTTACTTGGAGGCTAATTACTTTACAATATTGTGGTGGGTTTTGCCATACATTCACATGAATCAGCCATGGGTGTACATGTGTTCCCCATCCTGACCCTCATGCATCAAACCTGGACTGGTGATCTAGTTCACATATGATAATACACGTTTCAATGCTATTCTCTCAAATCATCCCATCCTCACCTTCTCCCACAGAGTCCAAAATTCTGTTCTTTACATCTGTGTCTCTTTTGCTGTCTTGCATATAGGGTCATCGTTACCATCTTTCTAAATTCCATATATATGCGTTAATATACAGTATTGGTGCTTTTTTTTTTTTTTTGACTTATTTCACTCCAGTTTCATCCACCTCATTAGAACTGATTCAAATGCATTCTTTTTAATAGCTGAGTAATATTCCAGTGTGTATATGTACCACAGCTTTCTTATCCATTTGTCTGCCAACAGACATTTAGGTTGCTTCCATGTTCTGGCTATTGTGAACAGTGCTGCGATGAACATTGGGGTACACGTGTCTCTTTCAATTCTGGTTTCCTTGGTGTACATACCCAACAGTGGGAATGCTGGGTCATANCTTTTTTTTTTTTTTTGACTTATTTCACTCCAGTTTCATCCACCTCATTAGAACTGATTCAAATGCATTCTTTTTAATAGCTGAGTAATATTCCAGTGTGTATATGTACCACAGCTTTCTTATCCATTTGTCTGCCAACAGACATTTAGGTTGCTTCCATGTTCTGGCTATTGTGAACAGTGCTGCGATGAACATTGGGGTACACGTGTCTCTTTCAATTCTGGTTTCCTTGGTGTACATACCCAACAGTGGGAATGCTGGGTCATATGGCAGTTCTATTTCCAGTTTTTTAAGGAATCTCCACACTGTTTTCCATAGTGGCTGTACTAGTTTGCATTCCCCCCAACAGTGTAAGAGGGTTCCCTTTTCTCCACACCCTCTCCAGCAT
Source organism: Neotragus pygmaeus (assembly GCA_006410875.1). Classification (NCBI taxonomy): domain Eukaryota; kingdom Metazoa; phylum Chordata; class Mammalia; order Artiodactyla; family Bovidae; genus Neotragus; species Neotragus pygmaeus. The sequence goes on along the minus strand of SJYV01016911.1, from coordinate 255,139 downwards.
TTTTGCTTGTAGACTTTTGGATCGCAGCCATTCTGACTGGTGTGAAATGGTACCTCATTGTTGTCTTGATTTGCATTTCTCTGATAATGAGTGATGTTGAGCATCCCTTCATGTGTTTGTTAGCCATCTGTATGTCTTCTTTGGAGAAATGTCTGTTTAGGTCTTTGGCCCATTTTTTGATTGGGTCGCTTATTTTTCTGGAATTGAGCTGTAGGAGTTGCTTGTATATTTTTGAGATTAATTCTTTGTCAGTTGCTTCATTTGCTATTATTTTCTCCCATTCTGAAGGTTATCTTTTCCCTTGTTTATAGTTTCCCTCATTGTACAAAAGGTTTTAAGTTTAATTAGGTCCCATTTGTTTATTCTTGCTTTTATTTCCATTACTCTGGGAGGTGGGTCATAGAGGATCCTGCTATGATTTATGTCAGAGAGTGTTTTGCCTGTTTTCCTCTAGGAGTTTTATAGTTTCTGGCCTTACATTTAGATCTTTAATCCATTTGATTTTTGTGTATGGTGTTAGAAAGTGTTCTAGTTTCATTCTTTTACAAGTGGTTGACCAGTTTTCCCAGCACCACTTGTTAAAGAGTTTGTCTTTTCTCCATTGTATATTCTTGCCTCCTTTGTCAAAGATAAGGTGTCCATAGGCGCATGGATTTATCTCTGGGCTTTCCATTTTGTTCCATTGATCTATGTTTCTCTTTGTGGTACTTTCATTTTGGAAGCCCCCTTCCTATGATGGTCCCATGATGTCAAATCATTGTCCTTTGAGGATGAATGTGCTTTTTAAGAAACACCTGTTCATTCAGAACCAAGCCTGGCAAAGAAAGTGAGTGACAAACTACTAGAGGACAATGCTTGAAAAAAGTGGTCATTTTTGACCAAAACCATGACCAAATATTTACCCTACATGTAGTAAACTTTCTTTCCCCAAGAGGGGAAATCATATGAAAAAAATGGAAAAAGTAGGGCTTACATAAAAGTATGCATATTAAATCCACAATGGGTTACTACAGAAGAACTCATATACTTGAAATACATTTCTAGAGTATTTGACTGATTATATGCAGCATCACCAGACCTCTGCCCACCCCCAACCCCACTTATAACTATATATTTTGTGGCTACACAGTAAAAAACAATACTTGTGTATAATATATTGATATTATATATAGTATATCTTATATCTTCCGCTTATCTTTGCTTGTAGTAGAGGAGATATTTTAGATGGTCTACTAGTTCATCGTAGGTAAGATTAAATCTAGGTCTTTCCATCTTGAGTGGATTCTTTGTTTTCCTTAATAGGTAATGAGATAAAATTTGGTGCAAAAATTAGTTCAGATACAAACCAAATTTTGTTGAAACATGATACAAAATTAGTTCTGATACAAACCAAATTTTGTTGATATGATTTTAATAGTCCAAACTCATCTCTATGTATCCTAAAAACTCATCTCTATGTATCCTAAAAACTCATTTCATGTATCCTAAAAAAGCTTATAAAAAGTAAGTTTGAATCATAGTTTACTAATTCAGCATTCTTGTCACTCTATTGATATATAATTAATCAATTTTAGATCATCATGATTAAGGTAGAAGTTAATAAGAACAGCTTCAATTATATTTTGTTTTGGACATCATTTATATTTGGAATATGAATATGTATGATATTCTGAGGCAACAGTTAACAAAAATTTTCAGAAAAGGGCCAGATAGCAAATATTCTTTACAGGTCATAGTCTCTAGCAACAACTCAGTTCTGTTATAACATGAAGACAGCCACAGACAAGACGTAAATGAAGGACATAGCTGTGTTCCAACAAAATTTTATTTAAAAAAATAGGTGGTAAGCCAGGTTTGGCCTATGATGGTAGTTCATTAACTTAAAGGAAATAGAATGTAGTCCTTTAAATAAAAGGATGGATCTATTCTTTAAAGATGATTTAGACTGCCCAGCTTTATCTTTTCTCTAATTTGTCTTTTCTCAACTCTTCCTTCATGCTGAAGATGAGCAGTATCCCTTTTCAGAATAATTAAAAACACTAGCTCTTTGTCCTCTTTGGTCTACATTCACAATGACTCATGGAGACAGGATTAACTGTTTACTCATTCCTTCAGTCTTTTTTTTTTTAAATTCAGCCTTCATTAAGTAGTTGTCACAAAGCAAGCATCTTGCTAGGTGCCAGTGTTGTCTTTATGGTCAGACAGCTTTAAATACTTCAACTGGATTGCAAATATAATTCAGAGTCAGAAGCAAATAAAGCATTTGTGGGGGTGTCAAGGGGTGACTATATAAGCAAATGTAAATTAGTGTATATAGTGAAAGTCAAGTCGCTAAGTCATGTCCAGACTCTTTCCGACCCCGTGGACTGTAGCCTACCAGGGTCTTCCATCCATGGGATTTTCCAGGCAAGAGTACTGGAGTGGGTTGCCATTTCCTTCTCCAGAGGATCTTCCCTACCCAGGGATTGAACCTGGATCTCCTGCATTGTAGGCAGACGCTTTACCATCTGAGCAAGCAGGAGAGTCAAATTAGTGTATAGTTAATAGCAATTTTGAATGGATGTGAGCAAAGCTCTACTATTTAAATACCCACTCTTAACCCCAATTTTATTAATTAGGCAGATTGGGTCTGTGGCTCTTTTAGCCTGGGCCCACCTAATTTGTTAACCCTTGATGTACTGGAATGTATAGGGGTGTGTGTGTGTGTGTATAAGGGGTGAATCAGGGAAACCTCCTCAGGCTGTCTTATGAGCTATATGTGTAAATGTCCTCACACAACCATACACTTGGGATTTTGGGTCTTTCCTGTGGAGTAGTGTCAGTTTCCTAATAGGCATCACGAGAGAGTGGGATTGCTGTGACTGATTCCTCCTTTCTCTTAAACACTTACCTTCTTCTAGGCTGAGTGAGGCTTGAGAATGGATGAGGAGACCCCTCTGAGAGGAAGCCTGTGAAACATCTAGACTCCCAGGATAACAGCAAGAGCTTCTTTGTTATTTTGGGTGTCATTTTGGTCTGCAGAGGCCAACTCTGGTAACCACTGGATGTCTCTATGCAATTGGGTGTTTTAGGGAAAAACAGAAAAACAACTTACCCTAGTTTTCAAGTAGTGGGTGTTCTATGGTCAAATGTACATTTTATAATGATCACTGTGGCAGAATGTATAGGAATTATTAGAGCTTAGAACACCAGAGGCAAAGAGACCATAAAGGCTACTTGGTTGGAGAGCAGAAAAACCCGAACTAATTATTGCAAGAGATTTGGAGAAAAGGAATCAATTGCAGAGATAGTCTCAGTACAGAATAGAAAGTCGGTGGGAGCTACTGAGCAGTGAGCACGAAGGCAAGACTTCCCTTGGTCACTGATGGTGTTGCCATTAACTGAAATGGGAGAATGCAGGTGGTAGATACACTTTAGAAAGAATACATATGCTGAGTCCAATTTTAATAGGCTGGCATCCAACCATCTAGTTAGTAGTTGGAAATACAAATTTGGGGCTCAGAAGTGAGATCAGAAATATGATATACAGACTTAGAAATCAGCTGGTGTTTCCAACCTTGGGTGTGGCTAAGATCGCTCATGATTACCAGGGCTAGTGAGAGAATGGAACCACAGATGGAACCATGGGGACAAGTTAAAGAATAAAAAAAGGAAGAAGAGCTGATGAACAAAACTGAGTCACAACAAACAGAAACAGACGAATGTGGTATCACAGAAGTACCAGGAGGAAAACTGTCAACGGGAGCAAATGCTGATGAGAAGTCCAATAAGCTAAAGACCAAAATTTATCCCCAAGGCATATAATCAGAAAAATGAGAATCAAGTACTTCGTATTATATTAAAATTTATTGTACATATTAATTTTAAAATATTAATATTATATTAAATATTCACAACATTGTATTAATATTTCTAGTATTAATAAATGTTTACTATTTATTGATGAGCCATTCCAGGAAAATCAGAGGAGGATGAGCTGCTAGTATTTCTTTAGTGTCTCTGCCCTTTCTCCAGATGTTGGTGCTAACAATTCCTTAAAGGAGTTGAAGAATAAATGGTGTAGCTGCTGCTCCTGAGTGGAATCAGGAGCACCTTTCTCCTCCCACCCACATCCTTCCTCGTGTGCCCCCTCTTCTTTCTGGTTCCCTGTGTTCTACAGATGAGAGCCAGTTTGCAGAGCTCTCCTCCAGGATGATCCTACCTACCACCAAGCGACAGCCGTGCTTGGTTCTTTGCTAGGTCTCTTAAGCTCTAGGCTGAATGATGAAAAAGGTGTTACCTGAAAATGAATGCAAAGTGACTTCTGTAGTTTTAGGCAGCTATTGTGAGGTGTGTACGTGTGTGTGTGTGTACGTTAAAGAGGACACCCCAAAAAGGAAGAAGGCATGACAGAGCTGGAGAAGGAAAATCTAGAAGGTACATCTAGCACACAACATCAACTATTGGTAGCAGTACATAGTAATATCAGCTATAGAAATACTTGTTTATTTTTCTTTTATTTACTTTTAAAAATTGCTTATTAAGCTCTGATATTTGTTTATTTTGCCACAACACACAGCATGCACGATCTTAGTTCAATCCAGGGATTGAACCCACACCCCCAGTGTTGGAAGTGCAAAGCCTTAACCACTGGGCATCCAGGGGAGTCCCTAAAATAGCTTTTAAAGGCTCTCCTGAGAATCTGTTCTTTGTGCCAACTTAATTCAGTAAATGTAAACATTTAAATTTTTTTCACATTCAATATCTATATCTGACATCTGATATTAGTTGCCCATAAGTATGTGTCTGATTAGAGTTATGCAAGAAAAATGATAGAAGCTGCATTTTGGAGAGCTGACCAGGCAAAGAAGTGAAAAATGCTTTACAGTTGTGTCATTATAAGGGGCATGAAGGGTATTAGAGCAGTTGGAAACACATTAGAGCTGACACTGTTCTTTTCCCTCAGCAGCAAAACCAACCCCTTCTGCTAATAAGCACCTGCCCTGGACCATTATTATCCCAGTCTCAGCATGTGGGGTTTCTGTGATCATTGCAGTTATACTAACATGCCTGACCTGCAGTAAGTAATATTGTACTCTGGTAATGATCTCAATTCTGGACACCCAACCTCTTTATCAGTACAGGTCAGCACCTCTCTGAACTTTTAAGCCTATTTTATTCTTTTTGAGCAAATCTATGGAAACGTTAGTGTCTCCTTTACTTGTCTCAGCAAGTTCTGTTCATTCCCTGCACAGATACTTCTTGGACACCTACTATGTGCCTGGCACTCTGCTAGGCACTGGAGTTACACAGATGAGAAATCACTGACCTCAAGCATATTCTAGCTTAGTCCGTTTATCTTCCCCCAACTCTGTATTTTCTTAGAGATAATGAGGCTTGCTAACTAAATTGATAACATTATCTGATGCAAAGCGATAGTCTAATCTTTGATTTGGAATTGGAGGAAAGGCAAGAATGACAAGGTTTAGGGGCAAGAATCATTTTCATGGAGGAGGGTAAGATGCACTGAGATATAGTTGAGTAATTATATCGCTACAGGTGATTTTACCAACTCTCAGTTCTTCAGAATTTATTTTTTGATGAAAGATCAGGAGTGGTTGAGGAAAGAAGAGATATTTGGGATATCTTTTTTCTATGAATCTAAATCTTTGGCCTTACACATATGCTAGACTCAATCTCTGTAATTAAATGAAGAGGAACTGCTAGGCCAGTGTTAAGGTTACAGTCACTGTGAAGCAACACCAAGCTTTCTTGGAGCAGAGATTTTATACACTGAGCAAACTGGAAAATCAACATCTGCTGACTTTTCCAACTTCCAGCACACAAAAAAATCAAGGCTCGAGGAAGTCACTAGAGACTCTTTGTTATGAACAACTTATGCCATGGGTAGGATAAAGCGGTCTGGTGAACTCAAGGATGTTTCTGTTTCCAGCCCTACCCCTCTAGTTTACAGTTTTTCATCCTTAGTACTATTGACTTTGAGGGCTGGATAACTGTTTGTTCTGTGCATTGCAATGTTTAGCAGCATCCCTGGCCTCCTCTCACTATATTACAATAGCACCTCTTGGCCCAGTTGTGACAACCAAAGATGCCTCAAAGCATTGCACATGTCCCCCAGTGGGGGTGGTGGTGGAAACCCGGGGTTGAGAACCACTGCTATAGTTCTAAGCTAGCTGAAGTTTTGCCAAAATACATAGGCATGATTTAGGGAAGATTACCTATCTAGATTTTTATTGCTTGTGCTTGTCTTCAAGGAAATGCTGCAAGATGCAGACGGAGGAGGAGGAATGAGGAGAACATGGAAATGAAAGGGTACTCTGGCTACATATAATCTGTGGAAGGATGAAGCTGACCAAAACGCCTGGAGGTACCTTCTCTGCCAATGTGGGATGTGTGAAATCTTGTGGCTTGTGAATACAGGGTTTTCCTCCTCTCAGGACCAAACCTAAGATCCTTTACCAACTACCACCTTCTCAAAATCCTTTCAGAGTACTCTCAACAGGTGGTTGGCACATCTCTTCTTTCTCCTCACATAAAATTTGTGTAACCTTTTCCTTTGTCGTGCCACTCTGCTATCTTAAAATGTTCCCCTTTTCAGTCAACTCAGTGCCTTTTAGTATCTGTCAAACACATGTACTATTTCTAGGGTAACTCCTTATTCTTGTCTTTCCTTTTCCCCTGTATCCCTCAGCACTGGGACACAGAATGGGGTATCTCTGTACTAATTCAGTAACATCTCATTGGTCTGTCTGCCTCTTACCAAGAGAGTCATCCCACTGACCCAAGTATAGTGTCATTTTCATAAAGAATTACCTCTTTGGGTCATTTTCTCACTTAAAAACAGAAGAAACCCCAGTGTCTATAGGAAAGGCTTCAGAGCTTACTTTCCATATTCCAGTATCTCCTCAGTGTAAACATTCTCAGTTGTTTCAATCGTCCTTAACATGTCAGTTTCCAGGAGCACATGTGGACACACTAGTCAATAAATGGTGTCCAAGACTAGATTTGATCTGATTCTAAATATATGCTGCTAAGTCACTTCAGTCGTGTCCAACTCTGTGTGACCCCATAGACGGCAGCCCACCAGGCTCCTCCGTCCCTAGGATTCTCCAGGCAAAAACACTGGAGTGGGTTGCCATTTCCTTCTCCAATGCATGAAAGTGAAAAGTGAAAGGGAAGTCGCTCAGTCTTGTCTGACCCTTAGCATGGACTGCAGCCCACCAGGCTCCTCCATCCATGGGATTTTCCAGGCAAGAGTACTGGAGTGGGGTGCCATTGCCTTCTCCTCTAAATATATATGATGGAGTAATTACTGTTCACCCAAGGATGTTAAGGGAACCTAACACAGAATCAGCTTTTGTGAGTAACACTATTACAAGTGTTAATTGCTTTGTGACCCCATGGACTGTAGCCAGCCAGGTTCCTCTCTCCATGGGATTTTCCAGGCAAGAATACTGGAGTGGGTTGCCATTTCCTTCTCCAGGGGATCTTCCAAACCCAGGGATTGAGCCTGGGTCTCCTGCATTGCAAGCAGACTTTTTACCATCTGAGCCACCAGGGAAGCTCCAATTTTGGGCTTCGAGGGAGCCCAGTTTGCACTATTCTAAAATCCCCAAGTCTTTTAAGAGAAACACTTGGACATTAGAATCCAAGAGACTGATATCAGGACCACGATGGTTTACAGTCTCCATAAACAGTTCTGTTTTGACTTGTGTAGGTTAGGGTAACAGCTGCAGACAAAAAATCAGACTCTGCAGAGTTACTTTTAAAAAGAAAAAAAAAAGAGAGATCTAATACTTAAGACTTACAGAGCAGGTTATGCTTTCAGTTCAGTTACTTAGTCGTGTCCAGCTCTTTGTGACCCCATAGACTGCAGCACGCCAAGCTTCCCTGTCCATTACCAGCTCCCAGAGCTTACTCAAACTCATGTCCATTGAGTCGGTGATGCCATCCAACCATCTCATCCTCTGTCATCCCCTTCTCCTCCTGCCTTCAATCTTTCCCAGCATCAGGGTCTTTTCCAATGAGTCAGTTCTTCGAATCAGGTGACAAAAGTATTGGAGCTTCAGCTTTAGCATCAGTCCCTCCAATGAACACCCAGGACTGATATCCTTTAGGATTGACTGGTTGGATCTCCTTGCACTCCAAGGGACTCTCGAGTCTTCTCCAACACCACAGTTCAAAAGCATCAACTCTTTGGCACTCTGTTTTCTTTATAGTCCAACTCTCACATCCATACATAACTACTGGGAAAACCATAGCTTTGCTGGATGGGCCTTTGTTGACAAAGTAATATCTCTGTTTTTTAATATGCTGTCTAAGTTGATCATAGATTTTCTTCCAAGGAGCAAGTGTCTTAATTTCATGGCTGCAGTCACCATCTGCAGTGACTTTGGAGCCCCCAAAAATAAAGTCTCTGTTTCCAGTTTCCCCATCTATCTGCCATGAAGTGATGGGACCGGATGCCATGATCTTAGTTTTCTTTACAAAAGCATTATTTCATCTTATAACAATCTCTATGAGCAGGATCTGTTTTATGGAGAGAACTCAAGCCTCCCAGATGTTGAGTGATTTGCCTGAAGTCAGACAGATAAAGAGCAAAACCAGAACCCAAACTGGACATCAAGCTCAGGTTCCTTTCATGGCTGCATAGCAGCCTATGTGTATTTCCCCCACAGCAGTCTCTCAGCTTCCAATTCTGCTTTCTTTACAACTTACTCGTTCCCCAGGATGCCGCTCCTAGGATGTTCCCTTCAGTTCTGCAATTACCTTGCATTTTCCCGACTTTCCTTCCATCTTAAAAGTTTTCTGCTCAGTCAGCTGAAGGAAGCCAGGAACCCAATCCCCTACACAAGTCTTCCGTGGGCATGCTGTCCAGTTCAAGCAGCTCTGCCTGTGACCTCTATAGTTGTTCTCTCTCAGGCACATCACTCTCCACCCTGGGTTTATTTTCGTGTGTCTTACTTTACCAAATTGTAGGCTAACTAAGACGACCAAGCATGCCTGATACACCTTTGTTTGTCCCACACATAGCCAAGTGAGCGCCTTTATCGATAATGTTTGGATGGTTGGTGACTGCTGGTGCATAATACTTCAGTATTTCCTGTAGTAAAATTCATCAGACCTGTTCTAAATTCTCTCATACTTTGGACCTGCCTTTATATCATTTAGCCATCAAGATCAGTATCTATAACGGTACCTCAAGCTGGGAATACTCTTGCAATAAAAAAATATAAAAAAAATTTTAAATGTTTTCTGCAGGTCCTACCTCCATCTGAGATTGGCCTCTTCTTGGTGCTTCTGCAAAAGGCCAGGATTATCCCACCTCGACCTTCCTGTATCTGTTCTCTAGGAGCTCCTTCACTCCAGTGGCTTTGCTGAAAGTGACTAGAGGAGTATGTTGGGGACAGAAGTAGTTCTGGTGACCTTGCCCAAGGATTTGGAAACACGGAATTCTTTACGCCTGGAAGAGACATTAGTGAAAACCATTTACTAATGACAAGGATCTCGAAGTCCTGCGTGGTGACCTGAATTATAAAGGTCAGGGCCAGAGCCCAGATTCAGTGCTCTGGCTCTAGTGTTCTTTTCCTTCACGAATCGGGCTCTGTGCTACTGACTGGTTTGTGTGCATACACACACACGTATCCATCAAAGCGCTTCTGGAAACAGAATTTACTCAGTATCAGTTAGGTCCATCTCAAGAGACTTAGTGTGATGAAGGAATGGAGGATGTCATGCTGTCAAAAAGCAATCTAATGTTAATGTATGGGAAGTCTGTTGTAAGCACACCTAGAAGACAATGGAAATATTACTGGTGTTTAGCCAGGACGTCATTCTCACTGTGTTCTCCTTTTTGGCTTTCCCATTTCTCAACCAGGTTCAGCAGAAAGTAGATCCCTCTAAAACTGATTTCCTCTGACACGGAGGATGAATGACTTATACAGTAAGTCCCTTACATATGAACCCCCAAGCTGTGACTGCTACTGCTAAGTCACCTCAGTCGTGTCTGACTCTGTGCAACCCCATAGACGGTAGCCCACCAGGCTCCCCCGTCCCTGGGATTCTCCAGGCAAGAACACCGGAGCGGGTTGCCATTTCCTTCTCTAATGCATGAAAGTGAAAAGTGCAAGTGAAGTCGCTCAGTTGTGTCTGACTCTTAGCGACCCCATGGACTGCAGCCCACCAGGCTCCTCCGTCCATGGCATTTTCCAGGCAAGAGTGCTGGAGTGGAGTGCCATTGCCTTCTCTGCCAAGTTGTGAACTGTTAATTAAAAATAAATTTTAATTCCTTTAAGTCTTTGAAGTAACAAAATAGGTATTATGCCCATTTTTAATTCAAAAGTGAACTTATGAGCTGTTTCATTTGTAGTTACTTTCTAGAACAAATTATTGGTTAGATCATAAATTTTAAATAGAAAAAAGTGTGTTTTGCACACTTACACAACTTTCTCTAAATCTTTTCTTAGGGAAATTTGCATTTTTCTCCATAACAGTTTATTGATAGCCTCAGTCTTAATCACAAAGACTGGCACTGTGTATTAAGTATATTGTTATGCCCTTGTTATCTAATACAATATTTACTTTTATATATACAATATTTACTTATATATATATACAAGCTTTTATATATACAAAAGCTTACCAACTTTTTCCCAAGGAATTATCAAAAAGCATTCATTTGGACTTTTCATAGTATTGATTTTTCAGTTGTTCCTATTAAAAAAAAATTCAGCAAAATCTATTCTTGTTTGACCTATGACCTGGTAAATATGATTTACTTCACAAAACAAAAAATAAAGTCAGTCTGTTTGCACTTATTAACAAGTTGCAAACTTTCAAAATTGTGAACGTGCATTCGCATGTCCAATCACGTAAGTCAGTTCATGTGTCTGGCGTACATTGTCACACGCATTCTCTACAAGTGATTGTGCTTTTGTGTATTTTACAGTACTATATAGAGTACATTAGTAAGGTATCTTTATTTCAAGCCCAGGATGTCCAGAAGCAAGCATAAAAGTAGCAGTATACAGCCAATTGTGTTAGCTGGGTACCTAAGCTAACTTTGTTGGACTTACGAACACGCTCTCAGAACGGAATTCGTTCATATGTAGGGGACTTGCTGTACACCCCAAAGCACTAGTAAGGTTGGAGAGTGATAATGTTTGGTTCACATTGGACTGATACTCTCCTTAAATGGCTTTATGCTAGTTTAATCCCATTTGTAAAATCTTTATGAGAAGGTTCTCATTTAAAATGAGATAGTTTCATTGTGTATGTACTAAAGCTGTCTTTAGCAGAAATTGATTGAAGTAATGAAAACAGCATTCCATGGGGCTTCCTCAGATCCCTAAAGTGGCTTTTTTTCTGCAGTATTTCTGGATCCCCCTGACATCAGAGAATTGAAAAGAAATAATTGGCCAACTGCTGTTCTTACATGATTTAACTTATGACTCCTCTTTCTCTGAAATTGCCTTCCATGCTCACTGGACCAGGAGTGGACCTGGTCAATCAGACATTCTCATTTGAAAATCTGGAGTTGGACAGCAAGAGTTTGACCAAGCTTCTCAAATGTGGCAGGATTTAAAGTGTTTCATTTCAGTAGCTTTACAGATCAGATTATTCTATACAGTCTGAGGAACAGGGGTACACTTTTAAATGGTTGCTTACAGAACAAAATTACAAAAGAAAATAAAGGTAGTAGACTTACAAGAATTTAAAGAAAATAAACAATAACAACAAAAAAAGCCCAGGAATTGCTTCATTAAGAGTCATAATCCTTGGACATGATTTAAAAAAAGGAATAGCCAGTACAAACCTAAGAGACAGCTTATTTGTACTTTAAATAAATTATAGTAAATTATTGCTTATTACATTTAATAAATGTGTTAAAGGAGTTATATTTACTTTATTAATAAAATTATTTTAAAACCAACCATCTAATTTTATAATTTCCATTTGAAAGATTTAATCTATACATGGGCATGAATAAAACAATAAACTGCCAATTTGTCAGCAATTTATGAATGGGATGATTATGCTGGTGCAGAGGTTCTCATATCCTTTTAACTGCTAATATCTGTTGTTAGACAATGTGCTATGTGCCACAGTTTTGTGCTATGTCTTACACACATCATTTCATTTAGCATCTATTCTGAGACACATACTGTTTAACAGATGAGAAAACTTGAGACCTAAAGTAAAATGGCTTGGCTGTAAGTCACATGGAAGCCTCAGGGCTGAGATTCCAAGCCTGTGGTCTGCCTCTAGAGCCCACAGCTTTAGCCACTACTCTAGGCTGCTTCACAAACACTGCTCATGAGAACAACAGTGTTGTCAGAGTAGGAACTAAGAGGTCTAACCCCAAAACAAAGCACTAGCAGTTTTCTCATTTCAGTACACTTGCTTCAATCATTCTGCCCTCTCATTTAATAAAAGTTATTCTCTGTAGGGCAGCTTCTTTCTCAGGCAGCAAGCTCCAGGAGCATAGAGACTGTATTCTGAGCAGCTCTTGTAAACTACAGCAGACATACTTGTCAGCATGACTGAGTGAGAGAACAAGGTCAGGCTGTTTCTTTAATAATTCTTATCTACTTTCTTTTTGTTAAGTTTTATTTCAAATGGCATAGAAACCATCTCTGATTTGTATTAAAACAAAATCAAACACAACTACACATTTAGGTCCTTGCTGTTTCTAGGACCCAAGGCTACAGGGTTTTCACAGATCATCTGCCTTACCTGGTTCTTTCTGCTCCTTCTCCTAGTGATTACTACAGTACTCTTTTAAAGGGCTACAAGAATAAATTTACAACCTGTAGAATTCAACTTCAATCTTTTTGGAAATCTTAATTTACTACTGTAAAATCCAGAGAAAGGAAATCTATATTGATCAATCAATGCAGATACAAGTATGTACTTAAATCTAAGGAAGAGTAAAATAAGAGTACAAGAGCCCAATTTTCGGTTTAAAAAAAGCAAGAGCAAGTCACTGTGCCACTACACACGCCGGTGCTTACACGTGTCAGCAGCCCAAGCAAATGGCATGCTACAGACATGGTGACATAGCTCTCTTAAACTCTCCACTGAATTTCAAGTCCAGAGCATGTTTAGTCTTTGTCTTGCTTATCTGTTGATGAAGGGTTTCTAGGAAGATTTAGCAGTGCTTCAATTTTCTGAGCGTCATCCTTGGATCGATCTTTCTGTAAATTACTTTCAATTTCCTCAGGGAGGAGCTCAGTAAATTGTAGTCTGGCTCTCCTGTAATGAAAATACAAGAAAGATATAGCAAGTACTGTTCTATTTTTTTGGCTTTTAGAGTTTTTCTTTTTTAAGAAAGATAGTATTTATCTTATTCTCTCCTACAACTTATGAGCAAATACTTCTCCTTGCACTGCAAGTACAAGACTTTCTTCTCTCTCATAACCTGTTTCACTTACAAGCGAAGTAGGAATCTCACATTACCAAAATGGACAATGCCAGGGCAGTACTCTGATCCTTGAGATATTCCAGAGTTCTCTCAGGAGTGAATTGCAGTTGCTAAAACACCTTGAGCTTGTGAGCGAGCCTTGGAACCAGTCTGTGCTCTTGCCCTCGGGGCCTAGGGGGATGTGAAACCCCCTGCCACTCTGTTAAACTCTGTTGACAGATCTTGCAGGACATACACAAAGGTTATAACATTGGTAATCTTGATACAGAGAAGTCAGGATACCACTACAGATGTATATTTACTAGGAGTTAAAATATCTAATTTTCAAATAAGAGATCCGTTCTTTTTCTAAGTCAAGTATTAGTGTCTTCCTTTCTTTAAGTGATTATCAAGGTCACCTATGACTTTCATAAGAAGATTTGATCATTTCTTCTATGTCTCTATGGAAAATATAGCCAGTGTTCTATATTTTCTGCTCACTAAGGCAATTTTTTAGATTCTCACTTTGTTGATTTCTCTATACTATAGTTATTTTCAAGCAAAGAAGCAGACACTTAAAAAGTTCTTAACTATTTATTAACTGTCCTCAGAAATACCACATATATATTATATACATATAAATAACCTAAACACTTCTGACACTGACACAGTGACACTATTCCCTTCTGCCAAAAATACTCTTTCATTTCTATAAATCCAGTTTTTTATCCATTCTTGAGGTTTTCTATGTTTAAATAAAAGATCAACTTCTCTAACTTTCTTTTTCTGGTTTCCTTTTTCTGATTGGAATACTATTCACATTTTTCCAAATGTTAATTCTTCTATAACTTCCTATATCAGATTCAAATAATCATGTATTTTCCTTACTTTCCCAACTCCTTTTTCAAAGATTCTTAAAAAAAAAAAAAAAAGTCGCATGACACCTAAAGAACTAGAAATAAGCTAATGCTTCTATGCTTTTAACCCTCCATAATATCAAATTTTATGCTGGCATTCAGAATTTTAAGTGCTTTTTAATAGCTTCACATCTCACTCACACTCTTACTATGGAGAAGAAGGAACAAAACAAACATATGTTGGACATTATGGTGTGATTCTGCCCTTACAACAGCTGAGAAAACTGATGGCTTGAAGTTAAGGAAAACATCTATGTTCATAGTCTAGTCTAGCTGGTATTTAAGATTTGTTTTCAAGGTTTCACTGGCTCCAAATCAATGCTTTTTCTCCTATAGTACCTAAGTCCTTGGACAATAGATCTGCAGATATTAAGAATTTCCATGTATGTCTATGTGAGTGTATATGGAAGTTTCAAATAAAACCAAGGAAAAAAGAAGACTTCTTATCTACCAAACTACCAAAGAAGCAATAGCAGATGTCATCTTAGTGGGCAGGAAGCAGAACCATGAGAATCATTTGCACCAAAGTGCTAGACGGCAGACTCTTATGATGATCTTACAAAGAATAACAGGAAGTTGGCCATCACTGGATCCCAGGGAGTGACTATATGAACAAGCGACAGTCTGCATCCTTCTCAGTAGCATCTAGTCTGTGAACAGCCACTATATGGACCTAACACATATTGCAGCCACAGCAAGAAGTATAATAATTAAATGTGGAGACCTAACATGCTATGTAATGTTCATAGACGTATGTGTAAACAAGGACATCACCTTTTAAGTAAAGCCCAGTAAAACTCAATCACTGCTATTCATTTCCTTTACATAACTTCCAATGCAGTCACAAACACAGGAAAAGAAAAATATGCAACCAAATAAGATTTATAACATTTAACTTAAAAAAAATGTATCTAAGGAAAGGCTCTCAATTAGCATCTTTCATTTTTCCATTCTCCTTAATTAAAAATATTAAAGACCAAGTAGGGTACCAAGTGAAAGACTCAGTAAAAAGAAAGTCTTTGACTTGAGCAGCAATTTAGAGTACCTGTTTCAGAAAGCATCAGTCTGTGGACACGAAAGCCAAACAATCCAGTCTTAACACACTCCTTACCGTTCTTCCAGTTTCAGCTCCTGGAATGCTTTTCGATCCTTCTGTTTTCTCTCCTGAACTGTCTCACCGCAGTACATCTGAAGTGCCATCAATAGGCTTCCTATAGGAGTGCTGAGGAGACAGAGGGAGCATTTAGAAGAAAGCGTCATGAGACCACGCAGAATGACAGGGTCTCTGCTCAGGCACGAGTAACACTAACCAAACCACTGGCTCACTGACAGGTGCAGGGACATTTGACAGTTAAAGCATCCTCGTCAAATAAAAAAATATTAAGATAATTTCCTTCCTGGCCCAAAAAACAGGAAAAACAATCATTGCAACATCCTAAATTTAACTGGTATAAAAACAACAGGTCTATAAATTGGCTCTGTTTTTTTTTTTTAATCATGAAAGATAAACTAGTAAAAAATATATTTACAAGTTCTAGTTAGCAGCTTTATATTGAAGGTTTCTCAGAAAGGAAATTCATACCAGTAATGGTACCAGACCCTGTAAGGGGCAAGAAATGTGAAGGGCACTTTTGATTGGGAGAAGGATGCTACTGGCTTTGGGGGTTGGAGCTTCCAAAATATCCTAAAATTCAAAAGTCAGGCACAACTGTCTCACCCAGAATGCCAATAGTTACCCACTGAGAAAATGACCTACATAATAATTATCACAGTAATGACAAGGGTTTGTTCATATTTTCAAAGAGAAGGGAGTTTTTGACTCTGATACAACTTAAATTCCTTATTTAACACTGTAACCACATTGTAAAAATTATTTTTGTTAGGTGGAAATGTTTGTTGATGATGAGTGGATAAACAAAATATGGAACTGCATATACAATGGAATATTATGCAGTCCTAAAAAGGATGATCCTGTCACATGGATAAAACTCGAGGACACTATGCTTAGCAAAATATGCCAGTTACAAAAGGAAAAGTACATGATTTCACTAATATGAATTACTCAGAGTAGCCAAAATCACAGAAACAGAAAGTAGAAAGGTGGTTGCCAAAGGCTGTGAGGATGGGGGAAGGGAGCACAGTGTTTAATGGGTACAGAGTTTCAGGTCTGCGAGACAAAGAAGTTCTAGAGACCTGTTGCATAACAATGTGACTATAGTTAACACTACTGAACTGTACACTTAAAAGTGGTTAAGATGGTAATTTTTATGTTATGTGTGTTTTTTAACCACAATAAAAACATATTTTTGCAGCTAATTTCAACAATTTTCCCCTTCAAACCAATTTGGTATATTAACAAGAAAACAAAAATGTCAGCAACAGATCATCACATGATGAATTTTAACACAAATTTGGAAGGTGAGGAAGAACTCTTCTTTCCATTCAGGTGAATGCCAACTAATAAAGACAGAAGAAATAACAAAACTAGCAAATCAACATTTTGTAACCAGTTTTATATTAAGTAATAACTGATTATATTAGGGATCATCAATGGATCATTAAAACCACTAAAAGACAGCTGGAGGGTAGATAATTCACAGTACCTCATCCCACAGATTACTTATTAAACACAATGGGAAAAGATAACTTTGCAGTAGAGAAATTTAGTAGATACCAAATGTGCTAGGCAGAATTCTAAAATGGTCTCCCCAAATTTCCTACCCTAATTTCTCAAATATGATGAGAAATTATGCCCATGATTAAATTATGTTATGCAGCAAAGTGGATTTTGCAGATGTAACTAAGGTCACTGATCAGTTGAATGAGTTAATCAAAAAGGAGATTACCTGTGTGAACCATCTGAATACAGAGTTTTTTCCAGTTGGTGGTAGAATGGAAGTCAGAGAGATTCAAAGTATGAGAAGGATTCAACATGCTGGCTGCTGGTTTGAACGTGGAGAGGGCATGGAGAAGGAATGTGGATGCCTCTAGGAACAAGGTGGTCCCTGATAGCCACCCAGGAAACAGGGAATTCAGACCTACAGCCACAACGGTTCTGTCAACAACCTGAATTTTATGTAAACAGATTCTTCCCACAAAGCCTCCAGGTAAGAGCCTGCCTGACCAACACCCTGAATTTAGCCTAGTGAAATACTAAAAAGAGAACCCATCTGAGCCCATTCAGACTTCTGATCTACAGGAAAGTGATAGTGAAGCTTCTTAGTGTGTGGTTAATTTGTTACACACCAACAGAAAACTAACATATCAAGTTATATCACTTACAAGGGGTGACATAATATGTCTCTTCACATACACTGAGAAGGACACAACTTCACCTGTTGTAATCTTGATGAAAACGTTAAACCTAAATCTAATCATGAGGGGATAATCAAGCAAAACAGAAATATTCTGGGGGGAAAAACAGACTGCTTAAAGGAATCTAAAGAGACACGACAACAAAATACAATTTAATCCTGGATTCTACAAAATTATATATTACACACACACATGTACACACACAGAACATTATTGTAATAACAGGAATTCTGAATATGGACTTTATCTTAAATAGTATTGAATCAATGGTAAATCATTTATTGTGATAATTGTACTGTGAAATCATTGGAGAATATTCTTTCTCCTCGGAAATACCTGCTGATGTATTTAGGGCTGAAGAATTTTGAGGTCAAATATTTCAAATGGTTCAAACAAAAAGAAATATATACATGTCCCACATAAATACTGAAAGAGAGAAGACAAATATGGAAAATGTGAACAACTGGTGAATCTAAGTGAAGGTTATATAGGTGTTCAACATACTAATTACCTCAACTTTTCTACAGGTTTGAAATGTTTCAAAGTAAAAAGTTGGAGAAGAAAAGTCTTAAAATTTATTAAACTAAATAAACCTAACCCCCATTTTTAAAAAAATGTGCTTGTTAGCCGTTTCTTATTCCTTTTTCTTACTCTTTATAAGTATCTTTGTTCAAACCTCAGTTTCAGGTGTTAATGATATTTAAACAGTTTTTACCCACTGAAGACCAGAAGTAAAATCAACAACTGGGATACAATCAGAACTGGACAATCAAAGCTACTACCAATACAAGACTGTGCTGTGCTTAGTCGCCCAGTCATGTCCAACTCTTCTGTGATTCCAAGGACTGCAGCCCACCAGGCTCCTTTGTCCATGGAGATTCTCCAGGCAAGGATATTGGAATGGGTTGCCATGCCCGCCTCCAAGGCATCTTTCCAACACAGGGATTGAACCCTGGTCTCCTGCACGGCAGGCAGATGTTTTACTGACTGAGCCACCAGGAAAGCTCAATACAAGACTAGAGATCTTTTATGGGATTAAATCCTCTAAGGACTAAATTTGTTCTTTAGAAATGATTCAGATTTTTAACAGGCAAGGCATTAATGAATGAATGAATAAGTTATATTAATTTAGAATCAAAATTTGTTAATACTTACCCCAGCAAGGCTCCAATTATGCCGCCAGCTACTAGGCCATGCAGGCCCAAGTTTATTCTAAAAAGACTTCCTGTGACAGCTATTTTAAAATAAACAAAAAGCAGTATCAAATCATTTTTAAACACCAGAGTTCCACTTAAAAATGTTCTTTTATAAGGACACAAATCTCCAAGTAAGCTTTCTGAACCCAACATTAATATATCACCACAACCTAGACTTCCCAGACGGCCAGCTTCTCATCCACTCTGCAAGTTTAAAGGAAGAAAGGTCCCTTTAACAAACAGAACCGCTCAGTCGATTCTATGGACCCAGCCTCTTCTCATTCTGCTTTTTTGCCAACCTCACCTTAAAAATCTTGTTATTTCTTCATTTCTACCTCTTTTATTTCTTCCTGCTTTAAGGAAACTTTTCTCCAAATAAACAATAAGAATCTTCACTAGCCACTTGCAGTTCATGTCTTCTCCCAGCTTCGCCGTTTCTTTTTTCTTTTTGGACACGCTGCAAGGCATTTGGAATCTTAGTTCCCCAACCAGGGACAGAACCCGTGTCTCCTACAATAGAAAGGCCATACCACCAGGGACGTCCTCAGTCTCACCGACTCTGTACTGCTAAGCTTCACCTCTCCAGCAGACCTGCAAGTGGGCGGTTGGCCTACATTGCCACCTGGCGGCTGGAGCATAGGTCCTTTTTCCTTACCACTAGGACTGTACAGCCAAGATGTCGATTCATTTTCCTCTTTCACTATGCACAAAACAACAAATGCCATTTCAGGTGGAAACATTTTTAAACATTAACATTGAGGTTTATATTTCTTATTTAAGTATAATATATTCATTTTTTAACTTTTCTATTTCATGATTTGTCTCTATCTTTCAACAGTGTAACTATTACGTGTCTAGGTGTGAATCTTTTCATGTTTATTCTTCCTCGAGTTTGAGATTCTTGGATGTGTAGATTAATGTTTTTCATCAAATTTGGGAAGTCTGTGGCCATAATTTCTTAAAATTCTTTTTCTTCCCTTTTTTTTCCTTTCCTCTCCAATTATTCATATTCTTGGAAAAGACCCTAATGCTGGGAAGGATTGGGGGCAGGAGAAGGGGACGACAGAGGATGAGATGGCTGGATGGCATCGCCGACTCGATGGACATGGGTTTGGTGATGGGCAGGGAAGCCTGGCGTGCTGAGATTCATGGGGTCGCAGAGTCGGACATGACTGAGTGACTGAACTGAACTGAACTGACTGTGTCCCACAGATAGATCCTGAGGCTCTATTCATTTGTCTTCATTTTTAAAAATTCTGTCCTTCATAAAAGATAACCTATATTGATCTACTTTCAAGTTCATTGATTCTCCCATGCTCTCTCAAACTGGCTGTTAAAGGCCTTCTCTCCAGTGAATTTTTAATTTCCATTACTGTATTTATCAACTCCAGAATATTCATTTGACTCTTAAAAATAATTTCTGTCTTTAGTGACATTTTATGTTTGATAACTATCATCACATTTTAATCATTGTAAACGCTTGAAGTCTTCTGTCTGCTACAACTTGGAGCTGGAATAGCTTCCTACCTAGGGGCATGGCTGTGGTTCTTTGCTATAGTGATTTGCCTNGTAAAGTTTGTGGATAAGAGTCAGACCCTGACCCAAGTTTCAAAACTAAGTCTTCCATACTGCAGGCAGATTCTTTACCTTTACCTTCTGGGCCACCAGGGAAGCCATGCCAAGTTTACTCACATCAAATCAGGAAAGAAAACTAAACTACTGGTGAAATTTTTACTCATTATACTTGGACAGCAAGCATTCTGATAATAGTGACAAAATTAGAGTGGTATTAAAACGTAAAGAAAAATAACTAGTCCAGATAGTTTCACAACTAGAAAAAGATGGTCATCAGGAGAAAATGTTCATTCATTGATTTGCTTGTTCATTTAATCAGCAACTTTTTATTGAGTGACTCACCTCTGCTGTGTTCAGTTTTGAGGTGGGCCTTGAGATTCAGCAGATAACAAGGGTAGTATGGACCCTTGCTTCTTAGGTGGTTTAAACTCCCAGCATGTAGAGAAATGTGTGTAATTCATTTTAATGAGTATTAAAGAGTCAGCAATGATGGAGTTTCAACTTTTAAATTTAAATGGGCCTTAGAGATCATTTAGTCAAATTTCCTCATCTTTCTGAATAGGAAAAAGTTACAGAATGAGCTCTGTTCACTTTCCCAAGGTCTCATAGGTTGTTAGTGGATGAACAGAGAGCACATTTNATCCCAGGCTGATCTCCTTCAGAATGGACTGGTTGGATCTCCTTGCAGTCCAAGAGACTCTGAAGAGTCCTCTCCAACACCACAGTTCAAAAGCATCAATTCTTCGGCGCTCAGCCTTCTTCACAGTCCAACTCTCACATCCATACATGACTACTGGAAAAACCACAGCTTTGATTAGACAGACCTTTGCTGGCAAAGTGATGCCTCTGCTTTTCAATACACTGTCCAGGTTTGTCATACCTTTTCTTCCAAGAAGCAAGCGTCTGAATTCCATGGCTGCAGTCACCATCTGCAGTAATTTTGGGAGCCCAAGAAAATAAAGTCTGTCACTTCAGCCTAATGGCACAAAGTGAAGAGGAACTTCATCATCATTTTGTTGAAGAAGATGAAAGAGGAGAGTGAAAAAACTGGCTTAAAACACAATATTCAAAAACTAAGATCATGGCATCTGGTTCCATCACTTCATGGCAAGTTGATGGGGAAAAAAATAGAAACAGGATAGGCATGGGGTGGGGAGCTTGAAAAAGTTCTTAACAATAACAGAATCTTTGTACTAAAGGATACTGCTCATGGTGCTCCTTGTATTACTTTTATTTTTGCAACTTTCTATAAACCTGAAGTTATTTCCAAACAAAAAGTAAAAAACTGTTATGTGAAGTATATGTATGTTCTTTTATGTGAGGGAATATACATGAATTAGTGTTTGCATCTAAATGGCGCTTAACTTCATTTACATTTTGGGAAATGTACTGGATTTGTACTAGAAATGTAATGAAAATACTCAACACTTTTTTAAAATGTTCATTTTAAAGAGGGCATGTCTACCAGAGGCAGAGCGCTTTAAAACAAAATCTAATTTCTTATCATAAAAAATCTCGCTCCTCTCTACCTAACCTCACAATTCTCTCAAGCCACTCTTCCCTTCATTCACTATGCTGCAGTCATATTATCCTACATTTGAGAAACCTTAGAGCCTTCACCCTTGACGTTACCCCTGCTTAGGCGACTCTTCTCTGCAAGGCTTGCTCTTTCCCATTCTTCAGCTATCAGCTTAAATGTCACTTCCTTAGAAATCGATCAGCCTGTCCACATTAGATCCTACCTCCCCACCTATTTATTACTTTTTATCATAGCAACCTGTTTTAGCCCATAGACATTAGATGATAAAACACGAAGGCAGAGACTTTTTTCTGTTTTGTTCACTAAGTATACCAAAGACCAAGCACATTTTCTATATATCTTGCATGAATGTTAAATGAGATGTGATGAGAAGCCAACCAAAGAATTCAGTAGCCATGACTTATAAGTCCTTACATGTTTCTTAAAACCATATTTGAGACTGAAATATGAAATATGAACAAAAATGTCTTACCTCCTGCAATGACAAAATGGCTTAAGGCATTTTTATTTCGGTAAACGTTTAGACCAGTGTTCACTGTACTAAGAAGGAAGAAGAAAACAAAATTTAAAATGTATCTCAATTACCTTCTTGACTTTAACTTTCACTAAAGTGATACGTGTTAGTTTAGACAAGCCTACTATGTCAATCCCTGGTTCCAGCAGGCTCCTTCAGTGAGCTGTTTCAGATTGCTATAATATGCCAATAAGCAACAGAAAAGTACAGAAAAGTTCTGCAGAATCCCTCTGATTCAGCAGCCCTGTACCTACTCTGATACCAGTTGGCAGGCCTTCACGTGCATGCGTGCTCAGCTGTGCAAGGTGCTCAGTCCTGTCTAACACTTTGCGAGCCCACAGACTATACCTCCCCAGGCTCCTTCTGTCCATGGAATTTTCCAGGCAAGAATGCTGCAATGGGTTGCCTCCCCCTCCAGGGGAATTTTCCCAACCCAAGGATCAAACCCACATCTCCGGCAACAGCAGGTGGAATCTTTACCACTGTGCCACCAGAGAAGCCTGGCAGACCATCATCCGTGGACACAAAACTACAGCTGGACCAATCTTTTGCACAAATAGGTAACAGTTCTTGAGAAAAAGGTATCATAGATCACTTTTATATGGGTGTTCAGATTTTATACCTCCATTTGTTAAAATAATGAGCTTCTAAAAGAATACCTAAAATCCTTCATGACGATTCAGAGAACTTACTTGAATATAGTCACAAACATAGCCGTTCTCCAACTCCAGCGCCAGCCATACCGGATGAAGCCTCGTGTAGCAGCACGATGGGCAGATTGCTAAAGTTAATAAAAAGCCTGTGAGGTTCCGAGACACCTTGATACGTTCCCTATTCTAAAACTGTGGTGGAGGAGTGTCAGCTAGGAAATAGGTAGGGACACCTAAATAGATACAAACAATGGAAAATCTCTAGAAATGTCATTCTTCAATTACTGAAACTTAAGCAAATGCACCATGTGCACTCTATTCTATCGCAGGGTGTAAAAGGAACTAAGAAATGCAGTGTCAACCAACTAATTCATCAGCTAAATAGCAACTAAGAATCCATATGGCAAATACTATGAGCAGACATAAAATCAGTATTAGACATGCTTTTTTTCAAGAAATTGTGGGGAAAAGAAAAAACAGAAAATAAAGAAGGAACCCTGAGTAAACTATAAACGGTAAGGATTAAAGTAATACAGATGTGCAAGAGAGGAAGAAAGGAATAAGAAACCTAATTTTTACTGACCACCTTCTATGTAAAAGTTGCTAACATATTACCTCATTTAATCTTTACAACATTTTCTTCAAGCAGGTGTTAAAAGGCATAAAGAGGAAGTTTCTAACCAAGATCACTCAGCCAATAAAGAATAAAGTCAGAATTGGAAGTTAAGTTGTCTGTTTCTACTGCTCATTTTCATTAACCACCATGAAGCAAGTCTGGCATAATATTGTGAGGGTAAAGCCTAGATTTTTAAAGAATCTGACAGAATCCCTAGGTGTAATCTTAACTGCTGTATGATACTGGGCAAGTCAAAACCTCTCTGAAAGGTATCAGTGCAAACTCATGGCTTTTAGTGAATAGGTAGACAAATATAGAAACAGAGATATATGTATGAAAGTGTATATAAATCACACACATACATACACATTTCCTAGCTCTATCTGCCTAGACACCATCATACCTCAGTAACAATAAGAATGCCTAGTCCCAGATCTTGGTTTTTAAATACCATTTTCTTTTTGCCACTTTATGTTTTTTTTAATTGAAGGATAATTGCTTTATAGAATTTTGTGGTTTTCTGTCATACATCAATAAGAATCAGCTATAGGTACACCCATGTCCCTCCCTCCCAAACCTCCTTCCCCACCCCACTCTTCTAGATTGTCACAGAGCCCCAAGTTCCCTGAGTCATTTGAATACCATTTTAAAAGAAACAAGGCTGGTGCTTAAAAAGATGAACCAGAAAAAGCATGCTGTGCTCCAAAGTAAAGATGTGCTCAAAGACTTACGGGGACATCATCAAAAGGACACAGGAGCTAGCTTGAAGGGGTGTTCCAACAGTCTAAATCGACGCCAAGTATCAAAATAAATGATGGTAATAATGGATTAGGAAGCCACAGAATAACATAAGAGTCAACAAGTCCATGCTGAATAAATTATAAATGGATAAATGGACAGATAAATAAAGGGAAAGTGAAAGCTCTTCCTTATAGCAGAATACTAATCAATAAATATACAGGGACAATGGAATTAGAAAATGGCCATTTGGTTACCACCACAGTAATAACTATTTTAGAAAAGAATCAGCACTGAATACTGAAACCAGAGGGTGAAACCACAGTCATCAAGACAGTATGGTACTGGCACAAAGACAGAAATATAGATCAATGGAACAAAATAGAAAGCCCAGAGATAAATCCACACACCTATGGACACCTTATCTTCGACAAAGGAGGCAAGAATATACAATGGATTAAAGACAATCTCTTTAACAAGTGGTGCTGGGAAAACTGGTCAAACACTTGTAAAAGAATGAAACTAGATCACTTTCTAACACCATACACAAAAATAAACTCAAAATGGATTAAAGATCTACACGTAAGACCAGAAACTATAAAAATCCTAGAGGAGAACATAGGCAAAACATTCTTCGACATAAATCACAGCAGGATCCTCTATGATCCACCTCCCAGAATATTGGAAATAAAAGCAAAAATAAACAAATGGGATCTAATTAAAATTAAAAGCTTCTGCACAACAAAGGAAACTATAAG